>OX328013.1:20661166-20876166 GCA_946811545.1 Netelia fuscicornis
ATTGTTGGCCGCATCCATTCTGATGCGTCAAATATCTTAAGAAAAATAGTTTTCCCCGTTTTACGTGAAGATGACGTCGTTCGTCTCATTCGATATGATTGATTAATTATCCTTTATGGAAACAAAATGTGTTGCAAGTATAGATTGCCACACCAACACGAAATGATAAGAGCACATTTACGTTTACTAGGACGATTCCTAGCTGCATTGAAAGAGATAAATCATAATATTCTCGAATTCGCAAGTCTCTATGATCCCATATATTACGATCACGTAATTATGGCTCTAAATGTAGTTGCTGGTTTCAATGCAACGACAAATATGTACGCGGCGCCGTCCACGGCTTACAGTCTTGGCTCGCTCATAAAAAAGATTGGCCAATTTTTAGTGACTGATTGTATTAAACGACATGACTCTACACAAAAAACAAATACGGAGGATTTTTTAAAGCTGTTTATAGAAGACATCGGCATAACCGTCAATAAAACAGTAATAGAGTCACAGGCTCAACAAAAAAGACGAAAAAAAAATGAACTACCATCGTCAAACGACATAAAGAAATTGCATGTCTTTTTAAAAGAAAAACGGATATCAGCATTGCGAATGCTGGAAAAAAAAGAGACATTTGAAGTATGGTTATTGCTAGCGCAAGTGACGCTTATTTCGGTCCAGCTTTTTAACCGACGCCGAGCAGGGGAGATAGAGCGCGTACTCATCGAAGATTTCGAGAATTATGAAAGTGTCGGGAAAGAACAATGGAAAACATTATCGAGTGACGCTCAGGCGATTGCTAAAAAGTACGTTCGTTTCGTCATTCGTGGGAAACTCAATCGTACGGTTCCAGTTCTTTTATCGCAAGATTTAGTACAGTCTATCCAAATAATTCTCAAACATCGTACAAACTTCGGCGTACCCGCTGAAAATCGCTACGTCTTCGGTATTCCTGGACCTGAAAAAACGCGCCACAAATATCTTCGGGCATGCAACCTCCTACGGAAGTTTGCAAAAGAGTCCGGAGCTGAGTTTCCTTGTAAATTAACAGGGACAACATTACGAAAACACATCGCGACAAATTTCATAAACCTCAATTTGTCGGAAAATGAAATAGCGGATGTCGCCAATTTTATGGGGCATGCAGAAAAAATTCATCGGGAAATTTATAGGCAACCAATCGTCAGTCGGGAAATTTTACGTATGTCGAAAGTTTTGGAGATGGTCCAAAAAGGCGATGACGATGACGAAAATGAAACCGATGAGTCTGAAACTTCTGCTGACGAGAACTTCGAACTAAACAGGCAACGAAGTGAATACCGAAGTACGATTAGTATAACCTACGAAATATTTTTTATTTCTATGAATAATTTACATTTATATTTATTCCTAACATGTGTATTATAATTTGTTTGAACTCGCAGCAACGGAGGAGCAATATCGAAATGACACCTTCCAACTCTCCGAACACATGGATTCCGTTGTCGAAAAAGAAAATTATAGCATTCCATGCGACGAGCAGGCCGAACTAAGTCACACCACTGAGAATGAGTCATCTGATTTTTCACATTGCCGGTACAAAGGAAATTTGAAATCTACGACGAACAACAAAAAGCCCAAAAGACGCTCTAGTAAGGTTTCTTCTAAAAAAGATCGATTCAATTTTTCAAGTTGAAGCGTTACTTAAACTATTTACCATTTACATATATTCCTTGGATATTTGTTTTATTTTAGCATCTCCTTATGGGACAGTCAAATCAAAGAAAAGGTGGAGCAAAGAAGAGACAACTGTAGCTGTGGAATTATTTGGACAAAATATCAACAGTGGCAAATACCCATCGTTGAAAAAGATACAAGATCTTTTAAATGAAAATCCATGTTTGAGCAGCCGTTCACCCACTGTTATTAAGGCGTGGATCTCTAACCAGATAAAGAAAAAAAAGAAAGCACCTCCTTAAAAAATGCTCTTATCGATCAGAATTTAAATGTTTTATTTTTAGATAAGTAAAAAAGAGCATTAAGCTGTTTTGAAAATATTTTATTAGTTACCAAATTTAAACTTATTATATAATATATACATACTTATATAATTTGGCAAAGAAAAAATAGTCAAGTTTCATGAAAAATGTTCCTATTGTTAAAATGTTATGAATACAAATTTGAAAGTATTTTATAAAATATATAACGATCTCAAAGAATTTTATTTAAAAATATTTGTGTACAACGTTATTTACCCATTTACTAATAATTAAGAAAAAACAAGTTAAAGTACCATTTAAAATGTATATTGTATTTCGTTATTTAATTCCATTAAAATTTGAAGAAATTCATGTGGCGTTTTAAATACAGCATCCACTATAATGCACTGTCTCTGATCTTCTGATTGCATGCAAATCTCTGACTGTAACTATCTATTTATACTGTTCTGAATACTGCCACTATATATTTGGGGACTCGTACACCATGCATATTGCTTTATACTGTCCTGGAAACTGCCAATGTATGTTCAGAAAGTCCTGGAAAATGCCTATCTCTTTGTAGTGTCTCGCAAGCTGCCAATACGTATATGCATTTGAAAAGTCCTGAAAAATACCTATTTCTTGGTGCGGTCCCACAAACTGCCAAAATATATTCGAAAAGACCTGAAAAATACCTACCCCTCGAAAACGCCCTGAAAGCTGCCTATATATCTGAAGACCTGAAAAGAGCCCATGGAACCCATAATGTCTTCAAACCTGCTAGTTTATCAATAGTCCTGAAAACTATCAGTACGTACTTTTTGTTGTATATATATGTTTAATGACCTTATATAACAAAAAATCTTTATGAAATGTATTAAGGGTGATGGAAAGTACGAAAATTGCGATGAATATTTGCTCTTTGAAAAAGTCCCACAAACTGCCATTTTAACACATGGATCAATAAGTCCCGAGACTAACGCAGAGATGACGCTCGTAGTAAACCAGTAACCACGTCTTTCTAGAGTACTAACCTTTGCTTGAAACGTGTCAAAATTTTAAGTCGATCGGACCAGAAACAGCTGAGTTATCGAGGTTGGAGTAAAGTCGTTTTGTAGTTTGTTTCAAAAATGGAAAAAACCGAGTTTCGTGTTCTGATAAAACATTGTTTTTTAATGGGTAAAGACACCGTGCAAGCGAAACAATGGATTGAAAAATGTTACCCGGACTCTTGTCCATCAAAAGCAACGATTTGTCGGTGGTTTGCCGAGTTTAAACGTGCTCGTACCGACACAAATGACGCGGAACGCGCGGGTAGACCTGTGGAAGCCGTTACACCGGAAAATGTGAGTGAAGTGACAAAAATTATAATGAAAGATCGTAAAGTGAAGCTCCGTGAGATTGCTGAGATGACACAGATATCATATGGAAGTGTATTTACTATCCTTCATGAAAAATTGAGCATGAAAAAGGTTTTTTCCAAGTGGGTGCCGCGATTGCTTTCGATGGAACAAAAACAGCAACGAGTCGATGATTCAGAAAGCTGTTTATCGCTATTTACTCGCAACAAAAAAGATTTCTTGCGTCGTTACGTGACCATGGACGAAACATGGATACATCACTACACTCCAGAGTCGAAGCGGCATCGATTTGGCTCAAATGAGGAGGTCATCGCTGAAACTGAAGCTTATTTTGAAGCGAAAGATAATTTTTTTTATAAACATGGTATTGAAAAATTGGAAAAGCGTTGGAACGATTGTATCACCCTAAAAGGTGATTATGTTGATGAATAAAAAAAAATTTTGCAAAAAAAATGTTGTTTTCATTGTTAGTCTCGGGACTTATTGATCCATGTGTTACATATATATATATATATATATATATATATATATATATATATGTAAAGGAAATATATGTCCTTTAAATATTGCCGCGCTCTTCGGAGCGTCGTACGTCGGTACATTATATATATATATATATATATATATATATATATATATATATATATATATTGTAACGTAATTCGTGTGGGGACGCGAGGAAAGTCAAGTAGTCGAGACGAAGGAAGGTGCTGGTAAGTGAGATTTTATTATTTCTGATCGATACACGAAATATGTCGCGTGAGCCGTAGCGTGTACTCTCGCTAAGTACCCACGGTTCACTTAATTAGCCGCGGTATGCACATCGGCGCTATAATCTCAGCGAGTTCCCGGTCAATGCTGATACGTTAATCGATGGCGTATCCGAAATCAATATGGCCGCGGCCGTGACATGTGCGCGCGAGTGTGATTATTGTTTTTGTACGAGTTTTTGGTTTTTAGTGCGTTCAAAAGTGTTATTTCTCGTCCTTTCGGGATAACTAAAATTGGTAAGTGTTACTCTGGTGCGCGCGTTAGCTTTGATCGTTTATTTCATCGACTTTTTTATCTTTTCAGGTGTTGAAAAGCAGTCTTGTTTGTCGACGGTCTTTCTTCTTCTTGATTGTATTGGAGATGACCGTCCTCTCGCCTTTGGACCAGAAGTAAGTTGTTTTCTGATGTGCGTTGCGAGTTTTTCTTTTTTATTGATCGCGTTGCCGTTTTCAGGTGATTATCGAGGATACTGCGCTGCGTGACTGCGCTTTACTGATGCTGCGCGCCAGCTTAAGTCTGCGCCTCCTGATTCTTCCCCCGCCTGCTAGTGGTTGGTTTGTCTCTTGATCCTTGCTGCGCCTCCTGATTCTTGCTGCGCCTTCTCAGTCCCCCTCGACCCCGGTAAGTTAATCTGATTCGAGCTTGCCCTGAAGGTTGCTCACCCGCTGACTCCGCTGTCACAATACCGAGGTATTGTGCTGCTCCGCCAGGGTTATTGCTTCCTTCTAGTGGTTCGCTCTTATCAGAACCGATTTCAGAGGTGCTGTTCACATTTATTTGTTGGCAATTTATGTTCTCGCAAACATTACTTTGTTTGCGAGATTTGTTTTTGCTGTTCGCCATCTGACGGTTGTTTATTTAACTTACCGGTGTTTCTTTTGTTTACAGGTCACATAGCCGGTTATCATTTGGACCGTTACAATATATATATATATATATATATATATATTGTGACGAATTTCCGGAATCCTTCCGCCATCGTCACCTTCGGTCGTCTCTCTCTCTCGCTACCGCATCCGCAATTTTGCCGGCAGGGCGCCAGTCGATTTTTATTTCGCCGGTATCGACAACCGGCACAACCTGGGGGTCGGGAGGGAACGACCCGGCCCCTCCATGCTCACGACTTACCTGCGTGGATCGGGTCACTTTTGTTTCGCCGGAGGTGACAATCCGGTCCACCTGGATGCGCTAGCGAGATCGACAAACCGGAAACGCTCGGCCGCTCAGGCTGTCGATTATGGTAGAGAGGGTCGGGGTACGTCACTCCGAGATGGCACCAAAACGTCGTTAATTTTTCGCGAGAGACTGAGTCTCGATCGGAAAACGAGAACAAGAATTCGGCGAACCCACTCACGAAAACTTCTGAGCACGAAATCATCAGCAAAACGAATCACAATAACCATCACGAGAGCTTAATTTTTAACCATCGGCACCGACAGATTAATTTTTATTTTGCGAGAACTAATTTGTTTTAAGAGAACGATCGAGAAAACGCGAATTTATTTCATCTATAGGGAGCCGGGTCGACACGGAACTCCCTATAGCGCGTACGCGAACTTACACCTCTCACCTCGGCGAGGGACGAACAACGACTCTAGAGCGAGTGCTAAGAGGGAGAGAGCGCGACTTACATACGACGCGTAAGCGAGAGCGAGACAATGCTAGAGCGCGTACGTAGAGAGACTCAGCATACGCACGGCGCGTATGCGAGACAGAGACACC
This sequence comes from Netelia fuscicornis, assembly GCA_946811545.1. NCBI lineage: Eukaryota > Metazoa > Arthropoda > Insecta > Hymenoptera > Ichneumonidae > Netelia > Netelia fuscicornis. The sequence goes on from OX328013.1 coordinate 20,666,970, forward strand.
TCGCTCTCTCTACGATGCTTCGCGAGACACCTCTGGTCTCGAGCGCGACATGGTAACAACTGATTTTCGACCAATCATATTTCGATCAGTCGAAATGCGAAATCGATCATCGAGAGCTACTGCCCTCTCGCTCGACACAATACTTCCCTCAACGAAATCGCAATTATCGACGGTACACGAGATCTTGCGAGTACGCCGAAAATCGTATCCCCATGGTCACCGTGCATAGGGGAGCACTTACGTCGGCGGCGCGAGAGGTTCCCGCTCTCACCCGCAATCTAAAAACCTCCGCTTCCCCTCATGCACGATGCACCTAACAGCGGGGCGCCGGTATTGCAGCCGGACCTGCATCAATTTCTCGCGCGTACTCGCCGGCCGTTCTTTCCTGACGGGTAACTCGTTACCTCGAGCTCTCTTCTCCTCGTCAGGATCGAACGCCGTGCCGTTTCCTCCCCAAAACATACCTTTGACAACACTGTCAGCTAATAAAATTTATTCATAAACGGCAGTACAACAAATTAAAGCATCGGTAGCGCGTACGATCGTTGGGTGGTGCGGCGAGGGCAAACCAGGTAACAGCCTTGGGACCGTGACTTTTCCCTACGTCGGGAAAATCACGTCACAACTCCCCACCCCTTAGGATGGGTTTCGGATAGGCGAATTAGACGAGATCTATAGGGACGAGACCGGTACGAATCCCTGAAATAAAAGTTTCACTCGTACGCCACAACATTAATATAGAGAGCCCTTAGGGGAGTGTGGGACTTACCAATACTCGACCATACTTCTCCCCTTTATCCTGGTTAGGCGGCGACCGTGATCCGTGGATGTTCGCTGCTATTGGCGGATCCATCCGTACCTTCGAGAACCTAGAGTTCGCCCAAAGGGCGGAAGAAAATCTCCACTAATAACCCCCGGTATTCGACCTCTACCAGGGCTTGACCTGGGAGAATCGTCGGGAGCACGGGCCGTAAGGCCCGATTTTTCGAGAGCTCGGCATTTCTGCCGTTTGATACGGGAGCTTTACGTGGAGACGCTAGCGGGATCACGGGCCGTTAGGCCCGGTGTTACGAGAGCTCGGCCTTTCGGCCGTTTTATACGGGAGCTTTAACGTGGAGACGTTAGCGGGATCTCGGGCCGTTAGGCCCGGTGTTACGAGAGCTCGGCCTTTCGGCCGTTTTATACGGGAGCTTAAACGTGGATACGTCAGCGGGACCACGGGCCGTCAGACCCGTTGACGCGAGAGCTAGGCATGCTTACCCTATTCCGCGGGAGCGGTAGTCCTAGATCGGCGGGCCGACCGGGGGACCCTCAGGGCCCGGAGTTCCTCCCGAGGTACGTTCCGACCGGCTATCGGAACGTACGGGCCCATCCGTCGCCAGCCCTCGCTGCACGCCGGACACGTCCTCAGGGTCTTACCCCGACGGCCGCACCGGCGGCAGAAGACCTCGGTCGGGGGCCCGCTGGGGCACTGCGAGTAGCAGTGTCCCAGTTGCCGGCAGTTATAACACGCCCGCTCCAGCACTCGGCGGGGTGCTTGGGGCGGTGCGTTCGGTATCGACGCCTGCGACGACGCTGGCGTCATCGGTATCGGGGCCGTCGGCGGTGGCGTGGCCGCGGTCGATGCCGCCGTGACGGGATTCCCCGCCTTCCGCGCGGCTCGGGATCGTCGGCGCCTGCGACGACGAGTTGACGACGTCCGGGGCTCCGGGTCGCTTTTGGCGGGAGCCGGCTCGGAGGGCTCCGGGTCCAGGGTGTCGTGGGCCAACTCCCGGACTACTCGGACCAACTCCTCCATGGATTCCGAGTCCCCGGGGTCGGCCTCCGCCAGTGTCGCCACGCACGCCTGGAGGAGCTCCCCCTTTACCTGTGGCGGCGAGAGGGCGGCGGTGGCCCGAAGCATGTCGTCAAACCATCCGCCCCCCTCGCCGTCCGAGAGCACGACGACCTCCTCGTCGTTCGCCGTTTGCTGGTGTTCCATTTTTCCTGAAACAGAGAACCATGTTAGTCCGGTACTACGGGGTTTTGTAAGCCTTCAGGTCCTTGACCGAAGCCTTGCCTACTGATCGCCCGTCGAGATCGGAGAGTTCGACAACTACTCGGGACAACTGCTTCGTAATCACGTACGGCCCCTCGAATGGGGGTAGTAGGGCCGCCGTGATATGCTTCGCCGCGGACGATAACCGGTGTGCTCGGCGCAGCACCAGCTCACCGACCGCGAATTTATGATCTCGGTGGTGGCGGTTATACTGCCCGGCTTGCCGCCGAAACGCTTCATCGAGAGCATGGGTGAAGGCCTTTCTCAGTGTGTCGAGGCGGGCCATCCTCTGTAGCCAATCCTCCACTGGCCGTGGAGTTATCTCGGTAGCGCCTTCGGTCCTTCGCCGAAGGGAGGGAGCAGCCGGCGGTTCGCGACCAAAATTCGCAAAGGCCGGCATCGCCTGGAGGGAGCTGTGGTACGCCGTATTATAGGCGAACCGGAACTCGTGAAGATGCTGGTCCCATTCCCGGTGGTTGTTACCCAGGAAGGCGCGGATCATGGTTTTGACCACGCGATTGACCCGTTCGGTAGGGTTGGCTTGAGGATGGTATGGCGGAGTGGTGCTATGCCTCATCCCCACGCGCTCGGTAAATTGCCGGATATCGCGATTAACGAACTCCGTGCCGTTATCCGTGTGGAGTACCCGGGGTGCGCCCCATCGGGTAACCACAAGTTCATCGAGAGCCTTGGCGATCGTCCTGCCGTTCGCCTTCCTCAGCGGCTGGACCTCAATCCACTTCGTGTAGAGGTCCTGAGCCACGAGTACGTAGGCGTGGCCGGACGAGCTCGGTGTAACTGGACCCATGATGTCGGTGGCTACCATCATCCATGGTTCCTCGATAACGCGGTGACCCATAAGGCCGGCGGGAGCTCACTGGCGCACGTACGTGACCACGTCCTTGAATAGGTTCGGCCAGTAGTACGTATTCGCCAGGCGTCGGTACGTCTTTTCTACCCCCAGGTGGCCGGCTTGGGGAACCGCGTGGCACTCCTGGAGGGCGATTGGGCGAGATTCGCGAGGAAGCACCAGCTTCCACGCATCGAGATCCTCCATTTCTGCTTCCGCGAGGCCAGATGGTCGGTGGAAATATAATTTTTCCTCGACGACCTTCCAGTCGGGAAACCTATCGGGAGCGTGGGTAACGTCGCGGATCTTGCGGCGATACCAGGCATCTTGGGTCTCCTGGTCCCTGGGTGTCCCTCCGGGATTTGCGAAAGCGCGTCGGGAACGTGATGCAGCGCTCCTTTCCGGCGAATGATCACGAAGTCGTACTCCATTAACTCGAGAGCTCACCGCGCGAGTCGGCCGGTGGGGTTCTTCAGGTTATGGAGCCACCGGAGGCTACTGTGATCGGTAACCACCGTGAACGCGTACCCTTCCAGGTAACAGCGGAACTTTCGGATGGACCATAGCACGGCGAGGCACTCCTGCTCAGTCACCGAGTATTTCTTCTCGGGCTCTGATAGGGCGCGGCTCGCGTAAGCGATAACTCTTTCGTGACCATCGATAACTTGCGTTAACACCGCTCCGAGGCCAACACCACTAGCGTCGGTCTGGAGGGTAAACGGTAACGAGAAGTCGGGACAGGCGAGCGTCGGTGCACTCGTCAACCGCAGCTTCAGCACATTGAGGGCTTTTTGCTGGGCTGCCTCCCAACTCCAAGCGGTACTTTTCTTCGTGAGCCGGGTCAGTGGTTCAGCGACGGTTGCAAACTCGGGGATGAACCGGCGATACCACGACGCCATGCCTAAGAAGCGACGTAACTGCCGAATATTCTTCGGCGCTGGAAAATTTAATACGGGAGCTGTCTTTTCTGGGTCGACTTCGAGACCTTGGCTGTTGACGAGGAATCCGAGGTAGCGGACTTGCGAGCGGCAGAATTCGCTTTTCTCTCGGTTAATTGCCAAGCCAGCCTTAGAGATCTTCTCGAGCACCTTCCGAAGCCACGTCAGGTGTTCGTCAAAGGTTCGAGAGATGATAATGATATCATCGAGATACACGAAGACGTGAGGGTACATCTCCGCGCCGATAAGGCGATCCAACATCCGTTGGAATGTTGCGGGAGCGTTTGTGAGGCCGTAGGGCATCCTCTTAAATTGGAAGAGGCCCCGTCCTGGCACTACGAAAGCCGTGACTTCCCGTGAGGCGGGTGCCATCGGGACCTGCCAATAGGCTTGGCTCAAATCGAGAGTTGAGATGTAGTTGGCCTGTCTCAACTCATCGAGTATGCCCGTCATGTTCGGGATGGGGTAAGCATCCTTCTTCGTGACGGCGTTAACTTTGCGATAATCTATGCAGAATCGGTATTTGCCGTTTGGTTTCTTGACCATAACGACTGGGCTCGCCCAGTCGCTCTTAGACGGCTCGATAACGTCCGTCGCGAGCATCTTGTCGACCTCGGTCCACATGATGTCGCGAATAATCGGCGTTACGGGATACGGTCGTTGCTTGATCGGCGGACTGTCTCCTATCTCTATCTCGTGTGAGACGAGGGAGGTCACCGCCGATTCAGCGTCGCCTGAGGGTACGTGAGCATCGAGGAACTCGCTCAAGCGAGTAGCCTCGTCGGAAGTTGGAGTTCGTAGCCCGTGACACATTGCCAGGCGGGGTGCACTCTCCTCGGGAACAAACGAATGGTGGGTCTCCGGTTCATCGCGGAAGTACCACGACTCCCCGAAGAAATCAACCACCATTCTCGCGGAGCGTAGGAAATCCAATCCGAGAATCAGATCCTCAGAAAGAGACTCCAGTGGGTAAGCGAGAGCAGGCGTAGATCGTCCATTTAGGATGGCCGGTATCTCGGAGGCCGTGCGCACGGTTTCGACCTGGCTGTTAGCCACCAGGACCGATCGCGGTGCGACCTCCTTGGTGGCGACTCCGAGCTTCCCGAGCCGCCCTATAAGAGCGTGCCCGGCGAATGTTCTTGTCGCCCCAGAGTCAACGAGAGCTCTGACCGGGGTGGTGTGTATCATCACCTCAACCCGGAAGGCAATAAGGCCAGCGCGAGTAGCTGCGTTGATCAGTACCTCGTCCAGCGGTGGCTGATCAGCCAACAACGCCGGATCCGAGTCTGATGCTTGGCTCGAGATTAGCTCCTGCGGTAATTTTCGTTCGGTAGCATTTTGGCAGGGCTTCGGTAGGCGAGAGCGGTTCGGGAAGGAATTTTTCCCGGGTCCGTTATTCGGGCGAGGCGTTATGACCCGGCGAGAGCGCCTCAGTCCGCGTTTCCCCGGTTGCAGAAGGTGCACCGAGGAGTCGTGACACCGGATAAACCACATCGATAGCAGAACAACCGGCGAGGTGCCTGGCAGTCTCGGTACCGGTGGTCTTGCCCATCACAGTTCCAGCACTGCGGTGCGGAACGCGTGGGTGGAGCAAGGTCCGATTTCGGGAGGGGAGTTGCGACTGCCTTGGTGGGCCGTGGCGGATCGCTTCCCTTGGTCGGTAACGGCGCTCGATTACGAGCTGGTACGGGAGCTGGCGGCCCTCGCGACCGATTGTTCGGTCTCTGGGCGCTTTGAGTTTTTGGAGGCATTAACGCCTCCAACATCTCCGGAAGTACCGCCTCGACTTCTTCGTCGAGGTCAGGTTCGGGATCGGCGTCGTCTTCGGCCTGGAGGGCTCGAAGTTCTTGCCGTCTCGGGTAGCGGGGCGGTAGTCGCGGCTCCCGGTACGCGTACCCCGGGCAGAGGGATGCCTCTGGCCGCGGAGGTGGGCGTCGGGTGTTGGCGCTCCTCAGGATTTACTCCTGACGAGCTGCCGCACGCTGTAACTCGCGCATCGTCATGTGCTCACCCAGGGGGATCACAAGACGGTACGACGGTAGCATGTTGCGGTGGGCATACCGCACGCATTCCCGCTCCGTCCACGGAGGGTCTAGCCGTGCAAGTAACCCACCCATGCAACTTATAAAATCGAGAGCGGATTCCGCTTCTCCTTGGGTCCGGCGAGCTACCTCTTCGCGTAGTGCGATCTGGTAGTCGGGGTCGGAGAAGCGTTCTCGGAACGCGGCTTTTGCCGCTTCCCAGTTTGCGAACGTGATTCGGGCCTGCCGGTACCACGTGCGCGCGAGACCACTCAGGCAGAACGCCAGAGTCTTAAGTAGGTCCTCGTCCCGGATAGGAATCAGGGAGCGACCTTCCTCGACGACGGAAAGGAAGTCCTCCACATCCTCATTCCGTCGCCCCGAGAACGAGAGGTCCCATCGCCTCACCTCCTGGAGGGCGCGATGGGGAGACAACGTTCGCCGGTGTCTCTGCGGGATCCGGTCGCTTTCAGACATGGTGAGATCCTCCCGTCTGATGCTTAGCCGGCGTCGGGTAGACGCACCTGCGTAACTCGGCCGGCCGAAAGGCGGGCTGCGAGACCGCGGGTTTGCCTCGGGAGCGCCCCCTACCGCTTGCGTATGCAACCGCGGCAGGTCGAGATTCTCAAAGTGGGTTGGGGTGGGCCCCAGGGCCCGACGTCGGTATCGCCCCTCCTCTGGGCGGAGGGCGGCTGGAGCTTTGGGTCTGGCACCCTTGGCGGACGCGTCGGAGTCGTCCGGATACTCCGTGAGGGGAGATCGGCGACCCGTCGCGTTCTCGGCCTGTGCCATTTCGGGATCGTCCGCCATTTGGATCGGTTCAATACGAGAGCTTGCTCAATAAAGCAACACGAGGATCAGGGTGGTACCGGGACTATCCGCCGAGGCAGCCACTCAAGTTACACACAAAAAAAAAGAACACAAGGAAATCGAAAGGTATAATTTTAACCTTTTAACCTAACCATTTAAGTAGTCCAAAATGAACAAGTAATTGTCAAAAAAAAAAAAAACCCAACAAATGTTTTTTTTTTTTTTTTTTTTTTTTGTGGAGCAAAAATGGGTTCAAGCTTTTGACTTAATCAAAAGTCAAAGGAATAAAAAAAACAACTAAATTTTTGACGTAAAAAGAAAAAAATTGAAATATGAAATATCAAGGTGGATCAACCGCGATTTTTTTTTTTTTTTTTTTTTTTTTTTTTTTTGTCGGGCAGAAATGGGTTGAAGCTTTTGACTTAATCAAAAGTCAAAGGGAAAAAAAAACAACTAAATTTTTGACGTAGATGCAAAAGAAAAAAATTGAAATATGAAATATCAAGGTGGATCAAACGCGATTTTTTTTTTTTTTTTTTTTTTTTGTCGGGCAAAAATGGGTTCAAGCTTTTGACTTAATCAAAAGTCAAAGGAAAAAAAAACAACTAAATTTTTGACGTAGATGCAAAAGAAAAAAATTGAAATATGAAATATCAAGGTGGATCAAACGCGATTTTTTTTTTTTTTTTTTTTTTTTTTTTTTTCTTTATGACAGCAATGTCCACAAAACACAAAAAAAACCGGGTATCAAATATCAGGTATGCAAGTATCAATTGACAAGTATCACTCCATATCAGTTATCAAATCGGTTATCAATGTCCACCAGCTTCCCCTTTAGTCGGCGCGATTCGCAGCGCGACTTTTTCTTCGTTGGCCAAAAGCCAGGTGAAGGGTCCAAATCAGAGAAACAAATTAAACTTTGACCCTCACGTCAATAGAAAAACAATTTTTAAATATCAGTTGTCCACGCAGTTTTTTTTTTTTTTTTTTTTTTTTTTTTTTTTTTTGTCGGCGCGATGCGCAGCGCGGCCTTTCCTTCTTTTGCCAACGCAAGGAGAGGGGTCCAACTCAAGGGAACAAATTAACAAATTACTCTTTGACTTCCATGTCAAAAGGAAAAAGAATTTAAATCTCAAGTGTCAACGCAAATTAAAAAAAATTTTTTTTTTTTTTTTTTTTTTTCTTTCGTCGGCGCGATTCGCAGCGCGACTTTTCCTCCCTTTTACCAAGCACAAGGAGGGGGGTCCAAGTCAAAGAAACAAATTAACAATTGAAATTTCGACTCATGCCAAATAGAGAGAAAAAAAAATTTTTACTATCAAGTGTCAACGCAAATTTTTTTTTTTTTTTTTTTTTCAAAATTCAAAAAAAACTATTAAAATCGTCAACTCAGACGTCAAGCGGGAACCGTAAAATTCGTGGCCGGTATGAAAATAATTTCGTTCTTTATCCGCTTCGGTAGCGGCGGGGCACGTGGGGGGGTTAACCCTTCCCCTTTACGGGAGCAGTTCGGCAACTTAATTGCTTCGGTGAACGATTCGACGGGCGATCGAGGAACTCACAGGGCTATGTACTGGTCGGGATCATTTATAAATTTCACGATAAAGCGTGAGCAGATTTTCGGTAACGAAACGGTACTCACTCAGCGCTGGACCTGTCTCTCGTTGTACGATAGCGTTGGTCTCGGCGTACGGCAGCGTTGATTTCGGTGTACTGTAGCTCGATCTCGGTGTACGGTAGCTCGGGTTGCACTAGTTATGCACTGGCACGAACTCTAATTAAACCTTCTTTTTTTTTTTTTTTTTTTTGTTTTAATCAGTCACTTGGCACTCGAAACTTCTCGAAAACTTCGACCGATCACTTGGAAGATTTGAATTAGACTAACGCTAATTTCTCCAATTTCGGGTAGCGAGAGCGGTGTGAAGCCCTGGAAGGGGAAGATAGAAAAACTTGTTTGTCCAAATTTCGAGTGCGATTCTAAGAACGGCCGAAATCGGACAATAGGTTTTTCGCACATCGAGAACATTCGATATCCCTCTATAACGCTCTCCGTGTCTACCCGACACTCCGAGTGAGATACGAGAACCCTTGATCCCCCGAGAAATTAATACCTTCTCAGGACTTGCCGATAGCTCGAAAAATCGTGATTTTTCTTTCGAGATTGGCCATCTCGGTCGGGCCCCACGTTGGGCGCCATTTGTGACGAATTTCCGGAATCCTTCTGCCATCGTCACCTTCGGTCGTCTCTCTCTCTCGCTACCGCATCCGCAATTTTGCCGGCAGGGCGCCAGTCGATTTTTATTTCGCCGGTATCGACAACCGGCACAACCTGGGGGTCGGGAGGGAACGACCCGGCCCCTCCATGCTCACGACTTGCCTGCGTGGATCGGGTCACTTTTGTTTCGCCGGAGGTGACAATCCGGTCCACCTGGATGCGCTAGCGAGATCGACAAACCGGAAACGCTCGGCCGCTCAGGCTGTCGATTATGGTAGAGAGGGTCGGGGTACGTCACTCCGAGATGGCACCAAAACGTCGTTAATTTTTCGCGAGAGACTGAGTCTCGATCGGAAAACGAGAACAAGAATTCGGCGAACCCACTCACGAAAACTTCTGAGCACGAAATCATCAGCAAAACGAATCACAATAACCATCACGAGAGCTTAATTTTTAACCATCGGCACCGACAGATTAATTTTTATTTTGCGAGAACTAATTTGTTTTACGAGAACGATCGAGAAAACGCGAATTTATTTCATCTATAGGGAGCCGGGTCGACACGGAACTCCCTATAGCGCGTACGCGAACTTACACCTCTCACCTCGGCGAGAGACGAACAACGACTCTAGAGCGAGTACTAAGAGGGAGAGAGCGCGACTTACATACGACGCGTAAGCGAGAGCGAGACAATGCTAGAGCGCGTACGTAGAGAGAGACTCAGCATACGCACGGCGCGTATGCGAGACAGAGACACCTCGCTCTCTCTACGATGCTTCGCGAGACACCTCTGGTCTCGAGCGCGACACGGTAACAACTCATTTTCGACCAATCATATTTCGATCAGTCGAAATGCGAAATCGATCATCGAGAGCTACTGCCCTCTCGCTCGACACAATACTTCCCTCAACGAAATCGCAATTATCGACGGTACACGAGATCTTGCGAGTACGCCGAAAATCGTATCCCCATGGTCACCGTGCATAGGGGAGCACTTACGTCGGCGGCGCGAGAGGTTCCCGCTCTCGCCCGCAATCTAAAAACCTCCGCTTCCCCTCATGCACGATGCACCTAACAGCGGGGCGCCGGTATTGCAGCCGGACCTGCATCAATTTCTCGCGCGTACTCGCCGGCCGTTCTTTCCTGACGGGTAACTCGTTACCTCGAGCTCTCTTCTCCTCGTCAGGATCGAACGCCGTGCCGTTTCCTCCCCAAAACATTCCTTTGACAACACTGTCAGCTAATAAAATTTATTCATAAACGGCAGTACAACAAATTAAAGCATCGGTAGCGCGTACGATCGTTGGGTGGTGCGGCGAGGGTAAACCAGGTAACAGCCTTGGGACCGTGACTTTTCCCTACGTCGGGAAAATCACGTCACAATATATATTATTCATAATAATCGAAAAGATTACGCAGATGTTCGACTTGGTTAAAACGATATTTATTCGTGAATAAAGAAAATAAAAAGAAGCAGCCTGTAGCATGGTCTCTGTTTTAATAGAGAGACCTCTATAGCTCTTTCTCTCTCATACATACAGCACATTTAAGAGATAGAGAGAGAGACAGAGCGCGAGCCTTCTGATCTACAGTATAGGCGCGGTGGTGGTGAACGGTACGGGGCGAGGTACGCCACAAGTCGTATATGCTATCAATGGTCTCTCCTCTTCGCTACCTCGCGCGCTCTCTCTCTCTCTCTCTGATGATGCTCTGATGATGCACAATTCTATTTCGCGCACGTCACGCCGGAATCCTTTCGTCGGTCGCTACGTCTACAATCGTCCTATGTCACTGGTCCTGATGGTTTACCCAGCTTCCTCGTCAAACTTTGTGCTGAACCCTTGCTCCATATTCTGCTAGACATATTCAACTGCTCGCTCACTACGTCTACCTTTCCGTCTGCCTGGAAGCGTTCCTACATTGCACCTATACCCAAGATATCTCAACCCACCGCGCCGTCGGACTTCCGGCCAATTTCACTTCTGTGCAACATTTCAAAGATCCTGGAGCGCATTGTACACGCGGATCTCACGCAATACCTTCGTCGCACGGCTAGACGTGACCCGGATCAGTTTGGATTCGTTGAGGGCGGGTCGACGCAAGCGGCTTTGATTAAAGTCCTCGACTCGATCAGGCTTGCAACTGACCGACGTCAAGTTACGGTTCTCGTGTTATTCGACTTCTCCAAGGCCTTCGACACTGTAGATCACAACATTCTGCTTCATAAACTATCGCGCCTGAACCTTTCGCGTTCGGCACTTCTATGGTTCCAGTCGTACCTCTCCGGTCGCACTCAGGCTGTCCGGACATCCGGCGGTGTGTCGACGTGGACCGCCGTCACCTCAGGGGTTCCACAGGGGTCCGTACTTGGGCCGGCACTTTTTGCTCTCTACGTCGAAGACCTTGGAACTGAAATCCAGCGCTGCTCCGTGGTGAAGTACGCAGACGACCTGCAGATTTATGCCCATTGTGACCCGGGCAAGCTGGACGACTGTGTCGCCGGCATCAACCAAGATATTGCTCGGATCTGCGACTGGGCCGACAGAAATGCGCTGAGACTGAACCCTGTCAAAACCCAAGCAATGATACTTGGTTCAGCTCGGTACGTAAATAGCACCAGGACCTCTCAATCAGCCGCAGTCGCAGTGAGGAACAATATAATCCCGTACTCATCGCTGATCAGAAATCTCGGCTGTCTTATCACGCCCACGCTGAGCTGGCGCGAGCACGTCACGTCAATATGCAGTCGCGTTTACAGGGCACTCTATCAACTCAAAGCGAACGCGCGTGCACTCACCGCTGACCTTCGCCGTCACCTTGTAATCGCGCTCATTTTCCCGCTGTTCGACTACTGCTCGATTATTACCTGCGACATCACGGGAACTGAGGAACTGAGACTTCAGCGCGCTCTTAACGCCTGCGTGCGCTTCGTGCTGGGCGTCAAAAAGTATGAGCACATCACACCCTACTACACGCGTCTTGGATGGTTGAAAATCCCTCAGCGAAGACAGTATTTTCTAGCATTATTTACTTATCGCGCAATCGTGTCCGGTGTCCCATCGTCATTCGCTGAGGGACTCGTTTTACGCTCCACGGCCGGAGGTCGCTCTGCTGCGCTCCGCGGCGCCGTCGACTCATCGAGCCTCATAGTCCCTCCTGCCAGGACGGAGGGCTATCGGAAATCTACGATTGTGACGGCGACGCGCGTGTGGAACGCGCTGCCCACCCGGATCCGCGATATAACCTCTGCGGGCCGCTTTCGCCTGTCACTGCACGAACATATATTTGAGCAAGGTGCCACGTAGTTAGCCCTGCAGAGTGTAGGGATTGCCCTCCAGTATGACAACCATTTTAACCCACTGACTATCTTACCTTTCCTACTGCTTCACCGTCATCTTGTCTTTCCTACTCTGCCTACTGTTTGTTATTTTATTTTATTTTATTCTATCTTATTCAACTCTATTTCATTTATTGGTACTACTATTTATCTAGACTATTTATTTATTCTATTCATGTATGTATTTACTTATTTAATTATCTACTATTTATTTTATTATATCTTATTTTATTCAACTTGATTTATTAGTACTACTATTTATTTATTTTGACTATCTATTTGTTTTATTTATTTATTTACTCATGTATTTATAATTTGGTGATACATTTTTGTCCACATTTACCACGTACTTTTATACGGAACGCTTCAAGCATGGTATAATAAAAATCGTTATCTATCTATCTATCTCTCTCTCTCTCTCTCTCTCTCTCTCCCTCTCGTTCTTACCTGAGAGCGTATGCCTTCATGAGCTCGCTCTCTCTTTTTATATATATATATATATATATATATATATATATATATATATATATATATATATATTGTGATGTTGCACAACCTCACCCCGCCGGTGGGCTCCAAGGCAACCGTTCCACGCACACAATCTGCGAGAAAATGTAAGTAGAAATCATCCTAGGACCACCCCCATCCCTCCCCCTCCCCGAATAGACCTCGTAGCATACCCCGGTGCAAGCACTTGCGTCGGAATCATCGACTTCGTCATCGTAATCGTCATCTTCGTCAGCGTCATTGTCATCGTCATCTTCGTCAGCGTCATTGTCATCGTCACCGTCAGCACCAAGGATATCCTGAGGACACCCCGATGGTTCAAATTATCACCAGAGGAACTCCCAGGACGTCCACCAAAAGAAGAAATTCACCGACACACACGCACTCTCACCGCTCCAAACGAAGAACGCGCCAAAATTCTCACATGTACCGTCCCGTAACTCGGTTACTGGTCATCCATCGACACAGTAATTCGAGTTACGAGGAGATGGCGGCAGCGCGCGGCGAGCACACGCCATTACCATTACCCGTAATCCCGATGTCCGTGAGAACGACCCTATATTATCGATCGTCCTAACTACACCCATTTCCCGATAGATCTCCCTAGTACCGTCCCGAAAATATCGATCCCCCCCCCCCCCTGCTCGTATCACCTGACCCGTGCCGCTGCTGCCTAACGAGAGACTCGACACTTGGAGTTTGACCACCGAAGCAGAGCGAGCGAAGAAAGTTTTGAGAAAAGTTGAAAAGAGATTAGAGTGCGAGTAAGGAAGTGCGAGAGTAGCGGAGGGAAAGAGTATATTGTGAAGGCGAGTTAGAGTGAGATAGAGAGTGCGAAGGAGTGAAAGTGACAAGGAAATATCGGGAGAGCGAAGTGCGAGAGAGTGAGAAGTATTAAAAAGGCGAGGAGTGAGAGTAAGAAAGGATAAAGCGAGGTGTGATAGTGAGAAGGAATAATTTGTAAGGAGTGAATTGTGAGAGAAAGAGAGCGAGAAGGCAAGGATTAATATCGAGAGAGAGGAAGAGAGCGAGAAGGAAAGGACTAACATCGTGAGAAGGAGAGGAAAGGAGAATTCAGCGAGAGAGACCGAGAGAGAGTGCGAGGATAAGCCACCGCAGCGAGAGAGAGAGAGAGAGAGGAAGAGCCGTAGCGAGGACTGCAACGAGTAAGTGTTTGCACCGCTTCCTGTTTCCAAAATTGCATTTCGGCACACATTTCGTATTTTCCCCGTTAGTACAATATTATTTAGAGAATTCCCCCCCCCCCCTTTTTTTCTTATTCCCACTGCGTTTTGAGAAACCTGAAAATCATAGCGAGTTATCATATATTCTAATTTCGAGATTTAATAGCGTGGAACGGTTGTGCGCGCGTAGTATAAGGCGAAGCCGGTACGTACCCTTTCCCCTGTTTCCCCTTTCCCTAGGTCGTCCGCTCCGACCGTTACGCGCGACATTGCCAGCCGCGCACTTGTTATTGTTGTGGGTATCGTGTCGCTGTCCTTCAGTCAGCGTGCGACGAGAATCGAGCATTCCCCAATCGTTAGAGCGTCCCGAATATTCTCCTTATCGTCCTATATGTTGTTTCAAAATTAGCCTACCCAATATTAAATTCAAATTTAGCCGACCTGTATTTAATTCGAAAACTTTATAAAAGACTGATGGTCATTAATAAGAGGCCAAATAGAGTCGGAGAATCCATACCCTGAGTTTCCTTTTTTTTGTCTCCCATAAGATCGTCCCCGTACCGCCATAGTTATTAAGCGAGCGAAAATTATTGTTCTTGTAAGATCTTTTTTTTGTTTGTTAATTTACGAAAAATTAACTGGCGCCCAGAACATTATTTTTGTATCGAATTTATATTATTCCCGGAGATCGTCCGCCGACCGCAGTTATTGAAATTATTTTTTTTTGTTCTTGTTTTTTTATAATAAATCTTGTGCCATTTTTTTTGTGTATTGCGTTTGGTTAGTATTTCTTTTTCCCGTTTCAGGACCCCCTTCTCCCCCTTATCTTTTCGAGTCTACCTCCCCGTCGGCGTGACAAATTTGGCGCCCAACGTGGGGCCCGAAAAATGAACCCCCTTGATTTTTAGCGCAGAGGAGGAACAGCAGCAGGACAAGAGAGGATAAAAAAAAAAATCCATTTTCGTTGTTCCGATTTTTCTTTCTTTTTGTCTTTACCAATTTTCTTCTTTTTTGCGAATTTTCTACCTTTTCTTTGAATTTTTTTTTTTTCGAATTTACTCCCCTTTCGTCGAACTTTTTTTTGAATTTTCTTCCCTTTGAAATTGAAATCTTTTTTTTTTCTTATAACCAAGGGGCTTTTCTTTTTTTTCTCTGTTCTGCCATAACGGTGTCAATTTTTTTTTGTTTTTGCCGTTGTTTTTGAGCCTCCACAGCCTCCTCTTGCTGCTACCCCCACAACAGCGCCCGCCATCAGTCTTACACCGCGGATCTACAGATCGTTTCGTCGCACACCGGTCCACGTATAGGCTAGTGTACGTCGCTCCTACCGCGCCGAATATTGAAGGCGACTATTATTAACATTATTATTGCTATTTTTACCATTTTCTTGTGTGATTGAATTGTGTATGATTGTGACCCCCCCCGACAGATCAACCGTGAAAGTCGAACTCACGTCATGGATCCCCCCAGATTGACGCTTCCTCCGACTGCTGTCACCACTACTACCACTACCGTTACCTCCCCCATAATGCGCACGTCGCAAAGCCCATCCCAACCACCCCCCACACCCCCAAACGTTGACGAAATAATTGCCGGCATCAAGGCACGAATTTACGGGGTCCGGAACGTCCGTGCCATCATCAGTCTGTGCCTGGTGGCCAAGATAAGCTCCCTAGGCACTGATGAAGAGCTGAGGGACCGATTATGTTAGTTCGACACGAAATCCGACGAACCTATCCCTCCCTCCCGGTGGCATGGAGTCCTCTCGAAGACGACCCCTCCGTTCCCCTCTCGTTCGCGTATGATAGCGAACTTACCGGTCTTCCACGCCATAACCCTCTTATAGACCCCACCATCCCACATGAAAACCTGGCGGAGTCCGTCGCACCCCAATCACCAAACCCGCGAGCATCGGCCCCTCCCTACGATCCAGATTTTTTCCTGGACGACCCCCCTCAACCACCCCCGCCAGTCGCTCCAGGGACCCCGGATATCCTGACAGGGGATGACGTCGCTACCTTGGTACCACCCCAAACCCTTCGACCTTCTCTCCATCCTCGTCGACTCACACCAGCGGTCACATTTGCCCAAAGTCCGGCAAGACCCTTCCCTTCCTATAGACCACCCCCTGCGTCCACACACCCCCGACCACTAATTCCGAACATTCCCTGCTATGATGGAGAAATTTCCTGAAACCCCTCTCACCCCCGATTCTCCCACGCCGGTCCCGAGTTGCAGAGTACGCAACTCGCTCCCCGAACCCGTACCCCCTACCGACAGTGCGAGGCCACCCCATTTGAGCCCACCGCCTTTAGTGAGTCCCGGAACTCGAGGGACGTGCGCCGAGCAGACGATTGGCGGCGTTACGGGCCCAAGTTCGCGGGGAAACTCAGTGAAGACGGCGAGGAATTGCTTCGCCACCTTCACGAATACTGCCAAGCCCGAGACTATACCGAGGCCGAGCTCCTCCGATCCCTCCCCGAAGCGTTCACCGACGGCGCACTGAGGTGGCACCGCCTGGAAAGCGAGAATTGGGACTCCTATACAGGATTTTTGTTTTATTTCCGAGCCCGGTATGGAGTCGAGGCGTGCCAGGAGAAGATCCGCCAAGAGATCGGCCTGCGCACGCAAGGTCCGGATGAGCCGTGCAGCGAGTTCCTCGATAAACTCCGCGCCCTCATCCGCCGCCTGAACCCCCCCCCCCCCCCCCCCCTTGAAGAACAACTGTCAATCTGCCACACCAACCTTCACCCCGATTTTAGTGAGCATATCCCCCGAGAGAGCATCCACGACTTCGTTGATCTGCAACAGGCTTGCAGACAACGGGAAAATATCCGCGAGAGAAAAAAAGCCTACCGTCCCCCTCCCACCGCCTCTCCCACCTGTGATCCATACGTAACGTATAGACCACAGGCTAAAACTGAGGTTCGGCGGACATTCGCCGTAGAACCGACTCCCGAGGAACGTCCCTTACCTTCCTCACTACCTCCCCCAACCGTCGGAAGACGCCCCCCACCCCCCGAGAAACACTCCCCAACCCGCGAGCTACCGCGATGTAGCCGCCACCAACAACCCCGGTCCAACCCCGTACCCACGCGCTCCCGTCAACTCCCGTGTCGCTCCTATGAGCCAACCTGCGAATCGCACCGCCATCCCCCGCTTGGCGGATGTCGCACCCAAGCACCCCCCTCCAAATACCCCTATAAGCCTCCCCTCCTTCACCCCCGGCCCCCGTTTCAATTGCAGCCAATCCGGACATCGTTACCGCGACTGCACGCACCCCCTCGGGTACTTTTGTAGGCTGTGCGGACACCGTGGCACGGACACACGCTCCTGTCCCGCGTGCCTGCGAAAGCAGTCGGGAAACTACCCCGGGGGGAGGCAATAAGCCACCCGTCTCCCCTCCTGATCAAGAAATCCCCGGTCCTCAAACTCCCAACGAAAAGCCGTCCCAAAACGAGTCTCCCTACGGTAAATCCCTTGGAGTCCGCCAAACCTGGCGCAAGTAAACGCAATAGTCCCAATCCGGCAGTAGAATCACCCGAGTCAGAGTCAACCTCAATCGACCCCGAACCCCAGTGCACCCGAGTATTCCTAGAACCACCCCCAGTCATCCACACCCCCGGTCCCTCCCGCCAGAGTTCCGTATCGGCACGGCCCCCTTCCGAACCGGAACACCCCCAGAAACCCCTTGAAATGATCGAGGGGGACCAACGGCACTTCCTCTGGATCATCCTGGGTGAATATAAATTCCCGGGACTTGTCGACCCAGGCTCATGCCGCTCTTACCTTAGCCCCGGACTGATCGAGAAATTACAGCTTACCCTGACCCCCCTTGACGAAGGCGTAAAAGTAGCCAATGGAGAGGTGATGAAAGTGGACGGCGCGCTTCATCTCCAATTCGAAATTGGTGGAGTAAAAGGACCCGTGTTGATGCGCGTGGCCGCCATCAACTGCCCCTGTATACTCGGACTTGACTTTTTACAACAGATCGGACTTATATTGAACTACCGTGACAATACCTGGCAGACTAAAGACGGTACTCTCCAGACATTCCTTACCACCCGTATTTCCGTAACAGCCCTTAACCTACAAGACTGCGCCGGCCTTGTAGTCCCTGGAATCTCCTCCCGACGAAAATTAGACGCCATCCTAACGAAATATATACTCCCTAACCCCTCCCCCGAACTCAGAATGACTCACGTGACAGAACACGACATCGATGTACAAGGACACCCTCCTATACGACAGCGTTCCCGCGTGATCTCCCCACACCTTCTTAAAATCGCACAGGAAGAGGTGGATAAGATGTGGAGAGAGGGGGTGATAGAACGGTCAAAAAGCGCGTGGCACAGTAACCCGGTGATTGTCCCGAAACCCGGCGGTAAGTACCGATTTTGTATCGATTACAGGGACGTCAACAAAGTCACCAAGAAAGACGCGTACCCCCTCCCCAACATGGACCGAATCTTGGCTGGCTTGAGACAGGCCCGTTATATCTCTAAGCTTGACTTGAGTCAAGCTTATTGCCAGATCCCCGTAGAACCGAAAAGCCGTCCCATAACCGCCTTTGCCGTCCCTGGCCGAGGATTATTCCAATTTAAACGTATGCCTTTTTCACTGACGAACGCTCCCGTGACTTTCCAACGACTGATGGACCGACTTATAGACCCCGCATGGGAACCCCACGTGTTTGCCTACCTAGACGACGTTATCATAGCCACGAACACAGAAGACGACCACTTTGACTGCTTGACAAAAGTTTTGACCGTATTCCGCGACGCAGGACTGGAGATTAACAAGGACAAAAGCGAATTTTTCTGCCCCGAAGTGAAATATTTAGGCTACGTAATTGGAGAAGACGGACTCAAGACCGACCCCGACAAAATTGCCCCTATCCTCGACTATCCCGCACCCACTAAGCTCAAACAGCTTCGCCGATTCCTCGGCATGGTTGGCTGGTATGCCCGGTTCATGGGAGATATTTCCCAACATAAAATACCCTTAACCGACCTCTTGCATAAGGGCGTCCCCTGGCACTGGGGCCCCGAACAAGAAAAGGCGTTCCAATCTCTTCGAGAAGCCTTAACCCGTACCCCCGTCCTAGCTCGACCAGATTTTACCCAACCCTTTACCATCCACACCGATGCTAGCGACCTCGCCATAGGCGCAGTACTCACGCAAGTCCTGAATAACGAAGAACACCCCATCCTCCTTGCGAGCCATGTCCTAACCCGAGCCGACCAAAAATACACGGTTACGGAGAAAGAATGTCTGGCCGTGCTGTGGGCCGTGAAAAAACTTCGACCGTACATAGAGGGTACGGCATTCACCGTGATCACGGACCACAGCAGTCTCCAATGACTTAAACGGTTGCGAGATCCCTCCGGTAGATTTGCCCGTTGGGCTTTAGCCATGCAGGCATACGATATGAAGATTGAGCATAGAAAAGGAGCCCTGAACACAGTCCCCGATGCCCTGTCCCGAATGTACGAAGACCAACTAGAAGCCATATCAGCCATTGGAGATGCGATAGACCCCTGGTACGAGGAGAAATTAGAGAACGTCCGCGAATTCCCTAGGAAATACCCCAACTGGAAAATCGAGGATGGTAAATTATAAGCTCCGTAAAGTTGGCCCGCCTACTTTGACTTTTTGGGTTTTTTTTTTACGAATCGTTTGATACCGTTTGATCGTTAATTAAAATCGTTTGATCGTTAATAGTTTTTTCACAAAATCGAAAAAAAAATCGACCGTAAAGTTGGCCCGCCAACTTTGACTTTTTCTAAATTTTTTTTTTCCCAATCTTTCGGTTGTCGTTTCGGATTGTTTGATCGTTAATTAAAATCGTTTGATCGTTAATAGTTTTTTCACAAAATCGGAATTACTGTCCCCAAGTCATGTCTAGTAACTTTTTACAGGTGAAGGTTGGTGGACAGTACCAGCTGATATATTTGTTGACTTTTTGAACATTTTCCTTTTGCTGTTCTTTGATCGTCGTTCGATGTCATTTGATCGTCAGGAATATTTATTTGATCGTTAGTAATTCCGTAGAAAAACGACATGTAACGTCCAACAGCCCGACCTGAAGTTGGCTTCCAACCGTTTACCACTAAACTTTGGACAATTCTAATTTCCGTATTTTTGAACTTGTTCAACTTTTTCCTCTTGCCATCGTTTGATCGTCGTTTGATACTGGCGTGCACCAAGTATCTTCGTTTGATCGTTGATAGTTCCTGAGAAAAGTGAGATTCAACGTCGAGCGTAAGGATAGCCCGCACGACTTTTTTCTTTTACAACTTTTTCAACTTTTTCTTTTTGATATCGTTTGATCGTCGTTTGATACCGACGACCACCAAATTTCATCGTTTGATCGTTAATAGTTTCGTAGAAAAATGACATTAACTATCTCCCATCGGACCTGAAGTTAGCTTCTAACGGTTTATCCCTAAACTTTGGACAATATGCGATTTTTGTATTTTTGAACTTTTTCAATATTTTCTTTTTGCTATCGTTTGATCGTCGTTTGATACTTATGTGTACCAAATTTCATCGTTTGATCGTTGATAGTTCATTAGAAAAATGAGCTTCAAATCGAGCGTAAAGATAGCCCGCATGACTTTATTCTTTTACAACTTTTTCAACTTTTTCTTTTTGATATCGTTTGATCGTCGTGTGATACCGACGACCACCAAATTTCATCGTTTGATCGTTAATAGTTCCGTAGAAAAATGACATTTACTATCTCCCATCGGACCTGAAGTTGGCTTCTAACGGTTTATCCCTAAACTTTGGACAATTGCAGTTTTTGTAACTTTCAACTTTTTCAATATTTTCTTTTTAATCTTTTTCAGTCACGTGAATGCGTGATTGAAAATTAATGCGCATCTGGAATAACGTAAGTCGTGTAAACATAATGTCGCAGTGCCTGCTAAAATTACCGTATTTAGTCGAGTGTGGCGCTACCTACGTCGCATGGTTTGGGGAAAGGTAGCGACAGGTGCGAAATTACGTGATCACGCTTGCGGTAGTAACTTGGTGCAAACATTTTGGAGCAATTTAAAGAATGTGACTTGAGTGTTGATTTTTGAACAGTATTATTACATTTATTACGAACGCATTTAGGATTTACATTATTAATAGATTTATATAATAGCTAATGTATATATTATCCAATGTTGCAGAATAATTTAACTGTGGATCCAATTTTCGAGTAAATTCCTATGGAAGAAAGTCTTTGAAGTACAGTCTCCATTACTAATAGTTACGATAATCTAAATAAAATATTTTGTATCGCCAAATCGAAAAATAAACGAATGGTTTTCGCACGTATTATTTAATTACTACAGATATGTGTGTCTCTTTAATAACCTTATATCGATGCGATACATAGAACGTTTTTTACATCGTGTTAGAGTCCAGCGTTGCATATAGTAGGCTGAGTCAAATTTGACAGATATTTGCAAAATGTGATTTCTATTTTCTGTGAAACGGTCAATTTAAAGAAAGTAAAGTATGTACTAATCACTTATTGTCACAATTCTGCATTAAAATAAAGAGTCGACTGTACTGTTTTGGAGAAAGTAAAGATTACTTTTTCCAATTGATTGGAGTATCTAACAAATTGCCCAGGGCCTAGGCGAGCAAGACACAGAGAGGGACAGGCAAACTGCGAATGATCAGATTGATGAGATTACAGATGAAGATGGATTCATTTAATTTCAAATCTAACTACATTACGATGAAAACCGCTCAGCCTAATGGAGCAGCCAGAAAGAACGCTGTCAACGATGAAAACTACAAACTACTTCTCATGATGGTCTATTGTTTTGCCATTCGGTGGTGCAATGTGTCCACTGTCGACTAATTCTTACTGTAAAACCAAGGTAAATATGCATATAAGGCTCCCACTTTGTATTTTTTTATTTTTTTTTACTTTGCGTTGTCTGTTATGTTACACAATCTTACCTTCTTTGATGACAGGAAAGGCAATATTTTGAATACATTCGCATCATAATTCGTTGCAATGCTGCAACAGCCAGTGGAGCTCTCTTAGGTAGCAGGTGTTCACTCTTTACCTCCTCATGGACAGCAATTTGTGATTCAAAAGTGAACAAGGACTGATCTACTTGCTGGTAAGTCTGCTGAAAAATGGACTTGAGAAGGCAACTTATTATTTTTCTGTTCATACATAGTTCATAAATTTTAAGCGATACCTTCTTTGGTAGATCTTCAGAAATGCGATGTATCCAAGGTAGAGAAAGATAGATATAGCCTCTGTCATGGATAACGAGTTCTGTATCATGGGACGACAGCTGTGCCAAAGACATATCCGTCCTGCTCAAGGCCAACATAGGCAACCGAAGACTTCTTCAAAACTTTCAGAATGGAATGTTCTTCAGGTAATTGCACAATCTTCATCACATGTTTCAATATTGCCAACAGGTTGATTATGAAATGATTGTTGATTCTGCCGAATATATAAGCATGCTGTTCCATGTGCATGCCATTCTATAAATAACACAGAATATACTAGATTATTAAATTGCACTCTTAGTAACACAGAGCATAGCATATAACAATTGTGGTGCTATTGTGATGATGTGATAAGAAAATATTTGGCACGGTTACAACATCAAGTAATG
Organism: Netelia fuscicornis; assembly: GCA_946811545.1. NCBI lineage: Eukaryota > Metazoa > Arthropoda > Insecta > Hymenoptera > Ichneumonidae > Netelia > Netelia fuscicornis. The sequence goes on from OX328013.1 coordinate 20,689,515, forward strand.
ATTTGATTTACTTACATCATACTGTTCCTTTAAAATTACGTATTAGTTTAATACATTTACACTGGACTTGTCAAGAATGTAGTTGATTAGTGAGACTAGTTCTAATACAATCATTATGTTTATAATTCTTTCAGCAAACTGGTGGTTGTTACTTAGTAGATCACAAAGGACGGTGCCGAGGTACATAATGGATGATGCAGCAAAGTTCTTGCTGCGTCTGTTCTCATCGTCCATCGTTCTCATCAGACCATTGTCCAGACAACGATGGTCTCTCAATATAGCTCCACATGGTAAGCCCTTGATAATTTTTTTCCTTTGCCATATATCGAAGCTTCAGAGGAAACCTTGACAAAAATGCAACTTTAGCCATTCTCACATCTGTTGTTCCTTTCGAACTTCTTATATCTAATCATCCATAGAGATTCACTTCGCATATTAAAAATTATACACATAGCTATATGTACATATGGATTTTGAGAAAGTTTTATATATGAATAATAACAGACAGCACCAAAAATGGTTTATAACCTTTAATCATCGAACGTTACATATGTACATTTTATTATGGAGATTGCACTTACAATTCGGTTTGAAACTGAATGAGTAATTGAATGATTTTATATCGTAAACAAAAATATATTGAAATATGTATTAGATTGGAAACCCAGTTGAATTGGCTGATCGTGCTGCTCTGAGTGAGAGGGAGATATTTGCATGCTCATGTCTCAATATGGTTGCAAGCAAATATACGATCTAATTTACTGTTCTTTCTCTGTCTAAAAAATGAAACATTTCGGAGAACTTTAGATCACCAGATGCGACAAACCGTCTTTCCGGCATTTCAATCATTTTCATATTAGAAATATGCAGTGGTCCAGTTTACTGTTATGTCGGCAACACGTTAGTATTGCGCGATAAGATTTTATTTCGGGATAATAGCCAATAAGGAGAAAGTCTCGAGTCAGTAAAGTAAAATGAGATAACAGTTTATTGTAAGTTTTAGATTAATAAGTTACAATGTTACGCAAGTTAATAGGGTAAGAGCTTCAATCAAAACCAACCGATTAGCTCTGCTCGTCAATTAAGACTGCCTGATAATTGTCGCGATCGCGGGTCGCTCCCGCGAGTCGCTATGCAGAAAATGCATGTTCCGCATTTTGGTCGTTGTGACCATATATGGTCACGACGACGGTTTCGATGGCGTGTTTCGCGCCTTTACCCTAAAACTGTCTATTTCGCAGTTTGGGGTTTTTGACCTTTACTTGCGCTGTGACCATATAAGGTCACAGTGCTCTTTATTTTATCTTTATTTAATTTTACTGGAATGTTCTCTTGGAATATTCCTTCGTTGTACTATGGGGTACAACATCCCTCCCCCCTAAGAGAAAGAAACGGATTTATTTATTTTCGTTTCTCTTTTACAAATTTCTTACTTTAGTTTCCCGATTATTTATCCCTTTTATTCTAATTTTATTTCGTGCCCGTACTCGGCGTGTTACGTTGGAAGAAAACGTGTAGTTTAGCAGCGGACGCTTTCCTTTTCCTAGGTGTAGGTTTAGCTTCCTCTATCTCGATGGTTTCCGTCGGTTGTTCTCGAAATTCGATGTTCTGCGTTGGCTGTACTATCGTTGTTTTTCCTCTTCGTTTCTTCAGATACATGTATATTATGTACGCTGCTATTAAGAACATTGCTATAGTGCTAATAGAATATGTGCCTATAGTGTGATAATAATGTGAAGTTTGGACTTCTTCAGATTCTAACTCTTTCTGCATAGTGTGCAATTTTACGCCTAAGTCATTTAATTCTTTTGGGTTACTTATTACATTTTTTAAGTTAATTTTTCTGTTTTCACTTATCGTTTTCGGTTCGGTATTGAATTTGTTTACTAGATGAGTTAGATTGAACGGTGGCAAATATGTTTCGTATTTTTCTTGCACCGTTTTCTTTTCTGTTTTGATCTTAAAATTAGTGGCGGTCACAACGCATTTTCCTATCAAAGCCAGTATACCTGTTCCTTTTAGTATTTCGTTTTCCCTAATTTTTTTATTACAAGATATGGTTATTCTCTCGTCTGTTGGGGCTACGAAGATCCAACGACTTGGTTGGTGTAGTGGGATTATTACTGTATTCTTAAGTGTTATTAATTTTTTCGTGCATCCTGCTGCTTCAGGGTTCGCTATCGCATAAGCTAATATTTCGCATGGTGCGGAGTTTGTAATTGTAAGGGATGGGTGGGTGGGTTTACACATATATGTTTCGCTTAATTTTTACATTTGTGTAAATCGGTGTTACGAACATATGTATGGCGTTCCTTATCTACTATTATGTTTTCGTCCGTCGTTTCTAAGTATTGGTATGTGTCGTTGAACGTGTGAGTTGGTAGTGGGTATACTTTGCTGACGATATATTCTTGTTCTCCAACGAGTGGTATTTCTATTACCACTACTATTGCATTCTCTTTGCTGTAAGCTTTAATATCGGCCAACTGTAGTAGTTTGAGTGCGTTCTGTCGTGTAATAGTGGTTGGTAGGCTGCGTCCTGTAGGTAGGTGTGGTAGTGCGTCTGTGAGGTACTCTACCATCTTTTCGCCTGAGAGTACGCCGGGTGTAATAATACCCTGAGCGAGTCCTGATAAGAAGTTTTCTAATTCTCGTATGTCGTCGAGCAATGATTCGACGATTATGCTAAGACTATTGATATTTTCGTCTAATGATTGTCGAATTATTAAGTGCGAAATTTCGTAATTGATGCATTGTTCTATGTTCCTTATAGTATTTTTTAGGTTGGTTTCGTTTTCTTCGATATTTTTAACCGTTTGGTTGAGGATGTCTAAGGTCGTTTCTACTATTTGTAGATTTTTTTTCAAGTTACTTTTGAATGTTTGTTGCGTCGTTTTTAATTCGTTTATTTCCTCGTCTAGTCGTTCTGCGTCGTCCGCGTCCATGTTTCCTGTGAGGGCTTTAATTACCGTGCCGAGACCGTTGATAAGGCCTCTTTTAGCTCGCAGGGTGTTTCCTGATAATTCATATATGGTTTCCATACCTCTATTAATTTTTTGTTGTAGTTCTAGTAGTGTTCCGTTGAGAGTTTTACAAAGGGAATCGGTCGTTGCTTGTTTGGCACAAGGGGCGTTGAGATCGCGTAGGGCGGTCTTAATGAATCTTACCCTGGTTTGTATCGATTGTAAATCTATGTGTAGAATTAAACTCCATATGTCTTCGGTGATTGACATGGTTCCGATCCTTTCGTACAATATTCCGGGATTATTCTCGAGAGTTCGTATCTCGTAAGGCCACGGGTCGTCTCGCGCGTGTCCTCCGGACGATGCCAGTATCGTCATGCTGTAATTAGAACGCGTGGTGTTATCTCCGTGGGAAGGTGCTGACGGTAGGTTTGTAAGTCTACTTTCTGTTTTCTAGCGTATGGGGATGTGGTCTTTTTATTTTATTTCTATCTTTCAGGGGGTTCTCCATGCTCTGGAGCTCTCTCCGAGCTTCATTAGCTCTTCATCTTTTGACGGAGACGTGTCTCAGAGATCCCGAAATTCATTATGGATTCTCCAGCGTGGAGACGGCTAATTGCCATGTGCGAGCGCAATTATGCACAGAGAATGACGGTAAGTGTCTCTCTCTTCTTCCTCCGTTTTGTTTTATGCATATAATATAAATTAAAGATATTATTTTTTTTTTCTTTTTGCTGTTGCTAACATTGTTTTCATTGGTGTTTCAGCGATTCTGGCGGCCTCAAAGCATCTTGGGCGGTTCAAGGGCCGTGGACGCGTTTGTTAGGGTTGCTTTGCCCGTGCGTCGCGGTCGTGAGGCGAACCGGCGCGCTCTGGACGCTCTGTGGGGAGACGGCCTATTTCAGGACGAGGCGGACCCGTACCCCGATTTCATTGGCCTCCGCCGGCTGTTCTCCTTGCAGCCGCCGTGCTCGGCGTGTGGGCACATCGATTTTTCGGGATAATGCGAGTGTGCTCGGTTTTCTGATAGATATCTATATTGATATATTTTATAAATATTTTTTATTTTTTATGTATTGGAGGGGAAAAGGGTGCGGCTTTTCGGCGCACCCTGAATAAAAATTTTTTCTCCTAATTCCTTGGTTGTTGTCTGTTTATTTATTTAGGGCAGTGGCGAATTTTGATTCGCCTCCCTTATTATTTAATTATTATTTAATGAATTTAATAATTAATTAATAAATTAATAATTAATTCATGCTTATTTACACAAAATTTTTTTTTTTTTTTTTTTATGGTAGATATAAATCCGGGGAGGGTTTTTATTTACCCGGTCGCGGATTTAATGTTCGATGAACATTTTTATGCGGTTCGCGTGGACCTTTAGGGACCTGCGTCCCTTGGTTATTATGTAGGTGACGGGCGACAGTCGGTCGGTAATGCAGTACGGTCCGATCCATTTAGGGGTTAGTTTCGCCGACCGTCCTCGTCGTACCGTCTCGTCGTGTAGCAATATTTTGTCACCAATTTGAAATTCGGGGGTTTGAGTCTTTTCATCAAAGTATTGTTTAGATTTAGATTTTGCTTGTACTAAATTTTTTCTAGCGTTGCTCCATGCGGCTCGAAGTCTTTCTCGTACTTCTTGTGCGAAGTCGTCGGCCTTATAGGTGAGCCGGGGCTCCGTTTTTATCGACGTTGGTAATGTAGCTGGCGTTCCGTAGACGAGTTCATGGGGCGTATAGCCAGTGGCTGTGTGCGGTGTGGTATTATACGTAAACATCGCGTATGGTACCCACTCATCCCAATTTTCTTGGTCCTCTTCAATGTAGCATTTTAGATATTCGGCCAGAGTTCGGTGTGACCGTTCGAGCGCTCCGTTCGATTCAGGGTGATACGCGGTCGTTTGAATTTTTTGAATTTTTAGTAATTTGCAAACTTCCTTGAACGTGGTACTAAGGAAGTTCGTCCCTTGGTCGGACAATATTGTCTCCGGTGCGCCAAAACGACAAATTATTTTGGTGACTAGCGCTTTCGCTACTTCCGCTGCTTCCTGATTTTGCAGAGGGATCGCTTCGCTATATTTCGTCAATAAATCTTGGAAAGTCAAGATGTATTTGTTTTTTGATGAGGTGACGGTGAGGGGCCCTACTATGTCGACGGCGCATTTCTCGAACGCCTTCGTTGGAGTGTCGGTGATGACCATGGGCGCCTTCGTTATTCTTCTTACTTTATTTTTTTGGCATTTCTCACAGGCGGATATGTATTCCTCAATTTGTTGTTTCATTCCGGGCCATTCGTATTTTAGTTTTATTCTCTCCAGTGTTCGCGTCATTCCTTGGTGACCACCGAGAGGAGCATCGTGGTATTCGCGAATTATGATTTTTCGTTCGCTGGGCTCGGGACAGCTTACGCCTATGCGGCCTCTATCTCTCTCTTTCTCGTGGTGGAGGCGCTGTGGCTTCGCGTCGCTCACGCGGTCGTCCTCCTCCCGTGCCGCGCTTCCCTTGGTCGCTGCGCACGAGTCCGCGGGGACCTCGTCGCTTGAACCGTCGTCGTCGCTGTCCTCTGTGTCGCTCTCTCTGTCTTTCTTCGCTCTCTCTCTGTCTTTCTTCGCGCTCGCTCTCTCATCGCGCGACGGTGCGGCTCGGGTTTCCCGTAATTGTGCGCGTGTTGTTGCGTATATACGGCTGAGCGCGTCGGCATTAGTATTGGTTTTGCCGGCTTTGTATTCCACGTTGAATTCATGTTCTGATAATTTTAATTTCCATCTCATAAGTCTTGAGCCTGGATCCTTTACGCTGAATAACCAAGTTAAAGGTCGATGATCCGTGATCACGGTGAATTTAGTTCCGTAAACGTATGGTCGAAATTGTCCTACGGCCCAAACGATGGCGAGCAATTCCTTTTCGGTCGTTGAATAATTTTGTTCCGCCTTATTCAAAGTTCGGCTGGCGTAACTTATCGGCAGATCCTCACCTACCTTGCCTTGTGATAATATTGCGCCGATTGCTTTGTCGGATGCATCTGTGGTTATCAGGAAAGGTTTAGCGAAATCCGGATATTGTAAAACCGGAGCCGTTGTGAGCATTCTTTTTAATGTTTCGAATGCTTCGTCTCGTTCTGCTGTCCATTCAAAGCGAACGTCCTTCTTCAATAACGTCGTTAGTGGTTTCGTTATCTGGGAGAAATTTTTTATAAATTTCCGGTAATATCCTGCGAGACCTAAGAATGACTGTATTCCTTTCACGTTTCTTGGCAGTGGAAATTCTTTGACCGCCTTGATTTTTTCTTCGTCGGGTTTCACCCCTTCCTCGGTTATTATGTGTCCGAGGTAATGGGTTTCCTTTCGAAGAAAATGACATTTTTTCGGCTGAACCGCCAATTTCGCTTCTCTAAGCCGTTGGAGAACGTCTTGGAGTCGGTCATTATGCTCCTTCAGCGATGAGCCATAGACGACAATGTCGTCAAGGTAGACGTAACATCGAGTACCTTGTATTCCTGCCAAAACCGTATTCATGAGCATTTGGAACGTCGGCGGCGCATTTTTCAGACCGAAGGGCATACGAGTATATTCGAAATGACCTTGCGACGTGGAAAATGCCGTTTTCTCTTTATCATTCTCTGCCATCGGAATTTGGTGAAAACCCGAGGCGAGGTCGAGCGTGGAGAAGTATTTTGCCTTTCCCAGTTGGTCCAATATCTCAGAGATATTAGGCAATGGGTAGGAATCTCCTACGGTGGCTTCGTTTAATTTACGGAAATCCACCACGACTCTCATTCGAGGTTTTCCGTCGCTGTCGGGTTTTTTGGCGACCACTAGCAACGGAGCGTTCCATTGACTCCTGCTCGGCCGGATAATTCCGTCTTTCAACATCTCAGCGGTTTGCTTTTCGACTTCCCTTTTGTGCGTTTCAGGCAGTCGGTACGGGTGTACTTTAATTGGTCGTATTCCCTCCTTCAGGGGAATTTCATGTTCCACCAAATCGGTGCATTGTAGTCTATCTCCGTCTAAATGGAAAATATCTTCAAAATTTTCGCAAATTTTTAACAGTTCGAACTTTTCTTCTTTGTTGAGATGAGCCGTGTCGATTTCTTTGCGCAGATTTCTTAGGCGGGCAGCCCCACTTCCAGCGGCGACTGTGTATATTGCTCGCGCGGACTCGGCGTCGTCCGGTAATTCAGCGAGCGTCAGCGTTTTCAGCGTTATGACGGGTCGTGCCATCTCGACTTCCTCGTCGTTCGTATTTATAATGCTCACGATACAGTTACTGTTTTCGGCTTCTGTTACGCACGATCCGACGACGATTCCCTCGGCTAATTTGCATTTTTCCACGAGGCCAATGATATTGTCTAAGGTTTTAGCTCGAACGATGTTCTCGCTTCTCGGTGGAAGTGTAATTATTTCTTGCGCGTTCACCAGACGCTTCGTATCTCCGTACATTTTTATAAACTTGCCTCCCAATATATCGACGTCGTGCTCTCGCATAAAGTCCATTCCCAATAACCCATCGGTTGACATCGGTACGGAGTCACTAACCACATAGAAATCATGTTCTATTGAGATAGCTCGGGTATCGAGTATCTGTTCAGGAAAATGCGTAGTGTCGGGAGTCCATGCGAGAGGTCAGCAGGTCTCGGCCTTTGACTCTCGGGTGGACTCGGCCGTACTCGCGCGTAACGAGATCTCCCCCCACTTATCAATCGATGAACGAGATCGATTTCCGGCAACTTACTTCTAGTTCGGCTTCTACTGAAAACGGATCTTCGACACGCGCTCTTCTAACAGTTTCATTACACATAATTCGACTTCGGCTATTCTTTCGATTAAATTCTGTGTGATTCTGTGGACCATTTTCGAACCGGCTATCCTTGTACTTATTCTAATTGATTGTGGTGAACCTTTATCTACACTCTCCTATAACGACAACGGCTTTGTACGCGGACTTTCCTTAACGGCCACGCGGTCTAGAGCGTGACGCCGACGCCATTAACGCTTCCACGCCATATTGGACTGTATATAGTGTATAATAAACGTTGTTAGTTGTTGTTAATTTTCCCGGTCTCTTCAGTTTTATTATTTCGGACGATCACCCGTTCACCGTATTTTTCCGTTTCCTCACTTCCCCTAACCCAGATCCCGGGTCTGCCCCCACCTTTGCAGACAAGTATCACTGTGGCCTTGCAGAGAGCCTTGAACGTCGTACCTTCGACTCCTCTCAGCTGGACGGTCGAGGGCGTTATCGGCGTTTCGGGTTTCAGTGCGCCTTTGCGCACCACGCAGCATTGCGCGCCCGTGTCGGCCTTTAAGGTCAACGCACCGGCTGAGGCATGCGGAGAGGCGACGGTGAAGTCGCTCATTGCCCCTTCTATCCAGGGCGAGCTGACGTTGCAAATTTGTAATTTCTCTATTTGTTTTTCGGTCTCCTTAATTTCTTCTTCGGAGGTAATTGTAATGGTGCCGAGTTCCAGTGATCCCAGAGTGGGCTTATTTTCACGATTTCTTGGCGGAAAATTATTTTGCTGTTTCGGCCAAGCACTTGGGTTCCTTCGCCCGTAATCGTTTTGCCACTTATGTGAAGGTCCTGCTTCCTTCTTCATCCCTTCGTCTCTGATCCGTTTTCGACATTCCGCTATGACGTGTCCTGGCTTTTTGCAGTAGTGACACGTGACGTCCACCTTCAGGATTCCTCTGCTCGGTCCTGGTGCAGGCAGACTCATGCGGACTTGCGCGCTCCTGCAGTCGCGTGCTAAATGCCCGTGCTTGTGACATTTATGGCACGTGATTTGGGACGTGTGAGTTGAGACGTGTGTTTGTCTGGCGATTGATTCGCCACCTTGGACGGATTTTTCTTCCTCCATTGCGCCTTTCATGGCTGTGCCGAGATCCGTGAAGTTACGAGCCTTTACTATGACCTGAAATTCTCTTTTGAGTCCTCTCTCAAAATTGTGCAAGGCTAATTGTCTCACGTAGCCTTCTATTGTCTTCTTGCCCGCGGCAGTGGTTTCGCTCGCGGTGCTTGCGTCGACCAATTCCATCATGACGGCCTCTAATCGTTGGCCGTAAGCTAACACGGTTTCGTTGTGCTTTTGTTTGCAGGTATTAAATTCGACCTGTAATGCAGCTACTGTTCGACGAGTACCGTATAGCGCGAGTAATTCTTCCTTTAATTTCGCGAAAGTGTCGATTTGTTTATATCGGAGATCACGTTTCGCCCGACCAATGATTTTAGTGGCTAAGATGGCCTTTAATAAACTGGCTCGGTCGTTTATGGCAACGCTTTCGTAAGCGTATTCGAATGCTTCGATGATATCGTAGACCGCGTCGGGCCTTTCCCCATCGAAAGGCTGGATTAAACTCCTGGCCTCCTTCAGGGTCATATCGTCGACCGGCATTGTTATCGTTCGGTCGTGGCGGTTGAGTAAAGGGAAATCTGTAAACGTAAAATGTCGTCCGCGTACTATTTCGACGGCGTCTGAGAAGTCGTCGTCCGTGTCACCGGAGGTATTAGGGGAATTTACCGCGGAAGTTCTGCGTCGTTTGATTGATAATTCGTCGCAAAGGGGTTCCTCCCTCTGATATTCTAACACTCGGTCGAATATTGAATTTTCTGATCGCGATAAACAATTCTTTCCCGGCAAACGCAGAGATACTAAACGCTCTTCATCGGACATAAAGTTTCCCTAACTGGCTTTGATCTATAATTGTAAAATTTTTGTGCCGCCACTTACATTAGGATGGTCTTGTACATAGTTGAATGCTGCTGGTTGCGATGTAGATTGTAGGCTGGTTCTCGTTCGGATCCTCGGTCTTCCTTCCTTCGTTGGGATGGTCTTCGGTTGGTTCTGCTTCGTCGATCCTCGGGATGACGGTTGTGATCCGGCGACTCGATCGTTCGCGGATTCCTCTCTTGCCGTGACGCGAATTTGTCAGGCAACTTCTACTAGAAACTCAACGACTGCGAGTTGGTTTCTCTTCGATTCCTTTACGCAACGCGTTTGGTAGGAGATCGGATAACTGTTAGTTGTCACTGCTTCTAACAACTCTTCTATTCACTTCGCGCACAACTTTTTGTTATTTACTTCGCGAACTTTGGCTATCCCACCGCTGCCACCAATGTTATGTCGGCAACACGTTAGTATTGCGCGATAAGATTTTATTTCGGGATAATAGCCAATAAGGAGAAAGTCTCGAGTCAGTGAAGTAAAATGAGATAACAGTTTATTGTAAGTTTTAGATTAATAAGTTACAATGTTACGCAAGTTAATAGGGTAAGAGCTTCAATCAAAACCAACCGATTAGCTCTGCTCGTCAATTAAGACTGCCTGATAATTGTCGCGATCGCGGGTCGCTCCCGCGAGTCGCTATGCAGAAAATGCATGTTCCGCATTTTGGTCGTTGTGACCATATATGGTCACGACGACGGTTTCGATGGCGTGTTTCGCGCCTTTACCCTAAAACTGTCTATTTCGCAGTTTGGGGTTTTTGACCTTTACTTGCGCTGTGACCATATATGGTCACAGTGCTCTTTATTTTATCTTTATTTAATTTTACTGGAATGTTCTCTTGGAATATTCCTTCGTTGTACTATGGGGTACAACATTACTCACGATCAACGATGAACGGTATATTGAAAGGAAGATTCAATCTAGGTACGATGTCTTTCTATAATTTCGGCTTTATAGACGAAATGTATGTATGATGTTTTTTATAATTGCAGAAATTTTGGCTGATAAATTCAGCGATATGATAAGTTTCTCCCTAGATAATGCATCTGGGAAGAATATTATCATACGCCTTGTTACCACGTTGAGCGTGCCGAGCGCTTCATCATTGATTATGACCGATGCACAATCTATAAACATTGTGTCTATTCGCGTCTCTTTATTCATTCTCGCGCGTTTTTTCGTTACTTGTGTTTACGTATTAACAAAGACCGGGTTTTCGACACCTATCTCCTATCGACTCGTCCTATCGATTAACAGTTGATTCAAATTCATTAGCAAAACAATTTCGATTATTAACACGTTTTTTCCGCGTCCGCGTTTATATATTTCGCAAGCTTTCTTCTAAAGCTTACGAGCTTGGTTCAAGTGCGAAGTGTCCAAGTGATTTCTCGAACGCGTGGCTTCCTCGTCTTTTTAGACGAGATTTTTTCCATAACTTAGCTATTCTTCCTGTCGATTTTGATCTATTACGCATTGTTTTTGTTACCGGAGATTTTTTTTTTATTTTCTTTAATTTTCGTAAGACCTGAGAAACTCATTTGCCATTTGCGACGTTGGAAGCCACGTGTATTTCTTCGCGCGCTTTTGTGAAACTGATCCTTGTGGCTTTGTTATATAAATAAAGGTACACTTTAAACTAATCAACTAAGTGAAATAAATTTTTTTTGATAGAAACTTTGCCCGCAAAGTGTTACTAGTGTTACAAATTCTTGCTATGTCATAATTGAAATGGTTATTTTAAGGACATAATGTATAATTGATAATATCTATTCCATTATATTTCCAGGATCGAATCAATATGCCACGTCCATCGGTGGTCAGCGCGGAAGAAGCTGTAGCGGCGTTGAAAAAGTTCATTGTACACTTTCGGAATGCCGACCTTCCAGCGTTCAGCGATACTATCTGGGAAGAGATCAGCGAGGATCTGGATAGGAAGTGGAATGCTCGGACGGTGTATACGAATGTGTATCAAAACAGACGGCTCATTCTCACAAAGGCGCGTGAAGAAATGGGGATTTGCGTAATGGAGAACCGAGGAGCCTCGGTTTCTTCGACGGAGGGCAGCAGCGTGGGATCTTGGAGCAGCAGCAGTGGGCCCAGGGGTGGACCCACCTGGTCCTAACACGACAGGAATGGACCGAAATTAAACTCGACGGTGCGTGTATTTGCTTCGTACTTCTGTTTTCTTTCCTTTAAATTTATTACTCGACAACATTCAACATTTATTCACACATTCTGAGATGAAATAGACAGCGCTGCCCTAATATTTGTAGTGTTAATCAAAACAATATCTGCAAAGGCAAAGTAAATTCGACATTTATTTATAAACTCTGAGATATAATAGACAGCGCTGCCCTAATATTCGTGCTGTTAATTTAAAGCAGCGCTGTCTATTTATATCAGAATTTTTTAATAAATGTCGAATGTACTTTCCCTTTGCAGATATTGTTTTGATTAACACTGCAAATACTAAGGCATGTTGTCCATTTTATATAAACATTTCTGAATAAACGGCGAATATTCCCTCCCTTTGTACATATTTTTTTAAATAAATAGCATAAATGTGGAAGTAGCGCTGTCTATTTTATCGCAAAATTGTTGATACCTGTCATCGAATGTAGTATCACTTTTTCTAATTTCATTTGGGTTTGGTTAATAATTAAAAAGATATGGAGTTTGCTTACCAATCAGCTTTCCAGCGGATTCCTCGTCCAGGGCAACATCTAGATGTTCTTCTAGGGCCTTAGCCAATATATATGGGCTGTTCCACGCCAAATCGGACACCATTTAGTTTTTGCGTCTCCGATTTTTTTTAAAACTTCGTATGCTCGCGTATTGGTTGAAAGAGGTCTCCATGATTTTTTTCAATCTTTTTAGTCGAACGGTTTCCAAGATATCCATTTTTCAAAAATTACGTTCCTTTTTGTTAAACGTCCATAACTTTGTGAAAAATGGCCCAACATTTTTCACAAAGTTATGGACGTTTAAAAAAAATGGTAACGGAATTTTTGAACAATTTATATCTTGAAAACAGTACGACAAAAAAAATGGAAAATAATCATGGAGGCCTCTTTCAACCAATACTAGAACATACAAAATTTTCAAAAAATCGGAGATGCGATAGCCGAATGGTGTCCGATTTGGCGTGGAACGCCCCATATAAATTCTTACTATTATAATTCTATTTTACTGTATTTTCTTTTCTTTTTTTTTTACTCATCCATGTATTGGTTTTAAATGATTAGATGCGGATTCCACGGACAATCAACAGTGTGACGTCACACTACAAGATGGGAAGCATGGACCGGACCAGAGAACACCGAGGAAAACTTTGCGTGCAGGACGATGGGCGAACGTCATAGCTCACGCTTTTACCAAGCAAACAAAAATCCCTTGCGCGTTTGTGTTTAAGCGTGCATATGTACGAGGAAACGAAGGTATGTGCAAATATTTCTGTAAAATTTCAGGTCAATGTAAGCTGCAATCGTGTGGCAACACGTTTGTTGGCTTTCTCGAAAATGAGCCGGATGATCGGAAAGGATGCACATTACGCATCAACACTCGAGACACCCGCGAAGAAAATCATGAGCAGGTGAAGCGCCCGTTGAATGGAGCGCTTCGAAAAATCGTGCAGCGGGAGATCATTGCGGAAGGGTGTTCGAACTGGAGGAAACGCAAGGCGCGTGAGGATATGGAAATCGGCGATGAAGAACCGCCTTACTTATACGAATCTGGAGTTCTTCGCGAAGTGAAGAAAGAACGCATAGCCGATAATATTGGAGTGAATCCACATTCTAGTCGGGATTTGATTAGAGCTGTGGAGGAAATTTCAACGAAAGCCGAATTTTCGGGCTTCATTAAAGAAGTCGGCTCGCAGCCTTTTTCGGTCATTTATAGTGCGCCGAGTCAACTCCACGCGTATAAAGCCTTTTATCGATCCAGAAAAGGCGACGCAACTATAGAACAGTTTAGTTCGAAAATTAAAATGCCCGAACGGCACAATATCCGGCCATATTTTCCTATATTCGATTGTGGTCAATTTCGAGAAGTGCACTTTGCCGATATACCAAATGCTTTCGGCAAAGCACACTACAGAATTTGTAGAATATTGGGCGAAAACATGGCTGAGAGAAGGTGGGCCGAAACCCCGAGAAGCGATTTCAGATTATTCGAAAGCGCTTCTCGCGGGGCTTTGATTGGCATTCAATAACGTAACGTTAAAGAGATACGTGAATGATTGCTTCACGGCGCTTCGAAGAAATGTAGTACTTCCAATAACGACACGTATTCGGGTGGACGTTGCGCACATTATCCATTTTGTAACAAAATGGAAATGTTTGAACAATCTGGCGCATACGGAAGTAAAACATTTCTTCGTGGCATTCAATAACGTAACGTTAAAGAGATACGTGAATGATTGCTTCACGGCGCTTCGAAGAAATGTAGTACTTCCAATAACGACACGTATTCGGGTGGACGTTGCGCACATTATCCATTTTGTAACAAAATGGAAATGTTTGAACAATCTGGCGCATACGGAAGTAAAACATTTCTTCGTAAGGTGCGTAGCTTTGATGATCGAATCGACGGATATTCATCATTTTGAGAAAATTTTCGTATTAACCTGTGCGGTAGCGAGCCAGAAATACGCGGACTCGAAACTGGAAACACCATTCGCGGGATCGTCGATTGAGGCAAGAAGGGTGCTGGAATCCCTTATTGCAGGATCCGCGAATTGCAATAAATTGCCGAAAAAGGACAGCACGTGCGTTCATTTATGCGACGTCGAAGAACTCGAGGATGCCTTCGGTGAAGTTGACGAAATGGGATCAACGGACATTCACGATTGGATAGACAACCTGGTTTCGGGTGCAAGCGGCACGCGATGTCAAGGCAAGGAATATAACGCATTTTTCGTGGCCAATTTTATCCCACCGATAATGAAGATAGCAAAGGAGTTTCCATTGTGGACCGGAGTCACAAATCCACACGGTATTCAACATGCCAGTTCGAGCCACATTGAAGGATACTTCAATGATTTGAAAACCCGGGTTCTAGGGAACAAGTTGAACCGTGTGGATGCATTTCTTATATTGCATTGCCGCGACATATTGGGCGGAGCCCATCTTTTCTCGTCCAAAATTACCAGGCATGACAGGCGGCAGCAACATGAGAAAGAACAAATGGCGAAGAGACGAGAAACTCTTACAATTAACAAGGAAGATGCCAGTAGCTGGAATGTATCACGTATCGATGAGATAAAAGATCCATTTCAAGATTCGGATTGTTTCAAGCTCGAAAACTGGCGTGGGCTGGCCACGAAAAATATGATAAAGGAGAATCCACCGGCTCGAAATGCAAATATTAAAAGAGGAAAGGTATTCCAGGTGGCACCGATCACTCATGGAAATGAAATAAGCGCAGATCCGGATTCAGTGGCAGTAGAGAATTGGCGAGGGAAAGCCATAGAAAATGAATTCTTTGGTATAGCAAACGAAGATACGGATGAAAATAAAGATGTCATGTTTAACAACGTAAGCGATGACAATTTGGATCACTGCGGCAAGGAGAACTCCGCCGAACATTCCGGAAACGAGTCAATTTTCTTCCACGGTGAAATGACCGAAATTGCAATACCTGCGTTCAATTCCACGGGATTGAATATAGGTAACGAAATTTCGGAATCGAAGTATTGTGGAGAAAAAAAACCCGCGACTCAATTCTCGAAGGATAATCCGAGAAAGAAATCAAAATTTTTCGGCTCGTTTCCGGAAATCGAGTATATCAATAAAAACGTTGGCCAAAAGACTCGCCACCAAATAAAATCATTCGTATTGTGGAACGGTAGCCGTTTTAAACGATCGATCCAAATTGAAAATCATGCATATTTCTTTCGAAACACATGCGGCTTCGACTCTTTATGTCACATAATCATGACCGCATCTATCGACGATCCGGTGTACTTATCCGTGTTGAAGGCATCAGAAAACGAGCTGCTTCAATTCGTTTCGCGGTCAATCGAAACTAGTTTTGCGACATCCATCTACAAACATCGAGGTCTACTTCTAAAAGCGAAATATCCGGTGAACCCGATAGTCGTCACGGAGACCCGCTGCATTTCATCGAACGTTGACGCAGCGGATAGCATCTCAGATATCGTTGAGAAGTATATGCAGTCGGCCCCAACGTACCGCACAATCGAGGACTGCACGCATTGCGGAAAAAATGACAAATCCCATCCGATCATCATGCTCAACAACAAAGTGATCGCCAAGGAGGGATTTTGTTCGTTGAAGAAGGCTCTCGATTTTCGAGCTCGTACATACAACATCAAATGTCGGAATGGTTGCCCCGGCAAGTACAAGCTGTTGAAAATCGCGGGGGATCATCTCTTCATCGAATTAGGAGTGCATGGCGAGGTGCTCACGGCACCTTGTCTTAAATGCCGCCTAAAATCTTTTCCAAAAATAATGAGTCTCGGAACACCGGATGAATGCTCCAACGAGTACAGGTTAGTTTATATGTTTGTTAAAATTGTAAATGATATACGTGTCGTGATATATGTTTATCATTATGCATATTTATAGATATTACTTGTTTACTGGTATGTGCAAGCCATTTTCTCAAACGCCAGCGAAGAGAGTTCATATACATAATCGATATAATGTTTGGGGTTACAAACTAAAGCTATATTCCATATATCGACGTTTTCAGGCTAGTTGGAGTTGTCGCGTATAAACCATCGTGGCATTGGGTGTCATATTGTCGGCGATCGGACGGACGATGGGAACTATATGATGACCTCGACTCGAAAATTAAAATCAGTTCCGAGGAAACGGAAATAGAACCGCACCTGGTGGTATATGTACGTCACAACTAAAACATACGTGGAGACAAAAATTTTCCTTGTGCGATCTTGCGATTTACATGGATGCATGCGCGCACACTTTATAAATATTCATTTTCTTTAGATTTAAGGCGGGTGGCAACCCCCGCCTCCTAGAAAATAGGTAAATTAAAAAAAAATTCATAAACTCGAAAGTATAAATTGAAATATTTTTATTTCGCTTATGTTATGCCACTGGAATTACCGACAAGTTGCATCTGAAAAAAATATTAGCTTATTCGTGGATAATGTCGCTACAATGTCACGTAGGATTTTTGCAATAACTTGATTGTTTTTTTTGACGTTTTTTTCTCATAAATTACGGTGATAATATATATTTTTTCTTCTTCGGCTCACCATAATTTTCCTAATAGGCGGAAAAAAATCATACGTGACATTGTAGCGTCATTTTTCACGAATAAGCTAATATTTGTTTCAGATGCAACTTGTCGGTAATTCCAGTGGCTTAACATAAGCGAAATAAAAATATTTCAATTTATACTTTCGAGTTTATGAATTTTTAATCTGCTTTCTTGATTTCGCTATAACCCTATTCCCAATCCTCCCTCTCTTCCCTACATCCTTCCCCTCCCGATGGAAGACGTCCACCACCTTCGCGTGGTTTCCATTGAGTAACTTTAGCTCACGCACGTTTTTTAAATTGCTGTCGCTATCGCATTATATTATTATTTTATTGCAAGGCGTGAACTAAAATTAGCTGAGAGTGGGCATGAATAAATAAATTAAAACTCCTGGCATTTTTCTTAATTTTTATTCATTAATATTTAGGCAAAATAAAATGTCTCAATACATGGTATGTTTGCGCTACGCGTTGAAATCGTTCTCTTTCTGGTTTCGAATATTTGTAACATTGCTTTAGTGGAAGCGTAAATGCAAACCGATGAACTATCGTAGAGAGCTCAAGGTCTGGTTTATTGATGATATTTGGAACGAGAATAGTACAGATACGGAAATTTGAACGGTGCGTATTTGTTTTTGTCCAGTACTGTACATACCATACCGTGGACAAGCTGCAAAGATATGCACCTCACTATTTCACGCATATTTTCATAAATTTGCTAACTAAATATTAATACTTTATTTTTGTTCGACAGGTAATCACAAATCTGCAGATTGGGAATATGCATCACCACATTATGAAGAATCTCGAAAAAAGATATGAACTTCCGCTATTTCATATATTTTATCATGATTTGGTTTACCAAATATCAATGCCCTACATCTCTTTCGCAGGTTATTGAACATCAAACTATATTTGGGAATATATGAATATATGGGCTGAACAGGACAAGCGGACAAAAAATATAAATTTCTGGAGGCGACTTTCATCGGGTGATATCGGCTTCGCACAGGGTTGACGTCGACGAGGATGATTCCCCGAATAATTTTCTTTTTTTTTTTAAGTGCTGTTAATTAAAACCGGGAGAAAAGTACAAAAAAACAATACATCGAGCCAGTAAACAGTCTGGCAACTTTTATATTTCAATTAAACAAATGGCTGAGCTAGAGCATTCGTTGTTGTGGTCCGTGTAGAGTGTTGTGTGTGTGTGTGTGTGTGTGTGTGTGATTATCATTGTCTTGTCTTGTGTAATTGAAGCCTAAAGCCGAAAAAATAAATAATAATAGTTGACAAAGAATGAGAGCAGAAGATCTCAAAAAAACTGCTCCTCGTACAATATTTGTGTGTCATAAGAGACATAGGCAAAGCGAAGTTAACAGCTAAGAGAGCATGATGATGATATAATTACCGCGAGAATGAGCGAGTAAATGCATGAGATGAGTGTGTGTGGTGACAAAAAAAAAGGTAACAGCGAATAGAAGCAAGAAAATGATGCACTAGTGCGAGGATGAATGAATGAGATGAGTATAAGGTGCGAGTGAATGAGAAAATATGATATGTTTTTTATTTACAAGAGCGTGTGAGAACTATGATACAAAAAGCAGCAACAAAGAATTGAGTGAATGAGAAAGAGAATGAGTGCTATGTAAGAGAAGAGATGAGGGCGAATGAAGTAGAATAGTGACTTATTATCTATAGGACGAGCCACCAATATCGTTTCATGTTCTGTCTATGTTTGTCTCGTTCGTCACGTAGGGGTATCGCCCTTGAGTACCTGCCGGTTACGCCAGGCGCACCGATATCGACGTTGGGACTGTATAATATTTTAGTATTTCCGGCAACCCGGTAAATATGATAAGTAATCGGTACGCCTGCACAATCCTGCAGATATCCAAGGGCGTCTAAGTACGTAAATGTTTCTGGTGATATATTTCCCTTGGTGAGGGTCGTCGCGGAGTAGAGCGGATTTGGATATATTTGGCAATATATCAGGCTGTTGTCTGTCACGTTGCGTATGTTGGCGAAATGGTTGCGTGTGAGTTTAAGTATAAAATTGTCGATCCGTGGTACGTTCGTCGAGTCATAAAGTTTTTTATTGCTGGTATAGTAGAAATAATTAGTTTTCGAGGATCTGTATATACTGCCGCAAGCCCGTAAACATTTCCGTTCGAAAGTCCGTATCTTCTCCATCACGGCAGCGCTGATATTATACCAAATTGGCGCTCCGTAAATGATGATTGGACGGAGCAAGGCCTGGTATGCCAGTACTTTGACCCTTTTGTTTAAATTTCTGTTATAAAAAGCCTGCTCGCCGAGAAGAACGCGCTCCTGGCTTTCGTAATTTGCGTTTTTAACTGTTCTGAGTAAGTCAAAAATTTGTCTATACGTATACCCAGATATTTAACCGATTCTGAATGTTTTATCGTCACGTTGGTGTCTCTGTCCGTGATTCTAAAGTGGCGCCAATGTCTTTCGTGTCTCGGTTAACGTTGTAGAGTCTTGGTCTAAATAATATTGTTTCGCATTTTTCGGCGTTGATTTTCAGCTTCCAAGTGTTACTGTAAGTTTTTATTGTATCATAGTCGTTCTGTAATTGTCTGTTTATGTCTGACGGTTTACGTCCTATTCTGTATAATATAAGGTCGTCGGCATACGCGATTGTTTGTAAATTCTTGTTTCAGTGCTCGTCTCGTACGTCGAAGTGTATCAGTCAGAATGTCAAGTTGGAGGTTATATCGAGGGTCGAGGGTCTTTTTCCGGTTAAATATCTGGGTAAGAATTATACTTTTTTTGTCGTCGTAAGTCATTTATTGTCTTGTTTTCGTAAATTTCAGTGGAATTATATTTTTTGTAGCGTGGTGTCGATATGTCGAGTGCCTGTAATATTTGAGTATTAATTTGTACCAGGAACTCGTCGATCTCGGCATTGAGCAGATTTCTGTCGTTCGGCACTACCATGGCTGAAGAAAAGTCAAAGTGGTGTCTGAATTTACTCCAATCCGCTCTACTTACGTTGAGACGTGGTTTCGTCGTCGTCTCGAGTTCGATATCGATGGTTTGACCTTCTATGTTATTGATTTTGAAAAAGATCCCACTATGGTCGCTGTCATAGGGGATTGTACGAAGTTCTAGGTCGTGGTTGGCGGTACTTATGTCTATCCTGCAGTCGGCGACGCATATGTCCAGGTAAGAATTGCCCCTAGGGAAAGAAGGAAATTCCGAGCCACATAATTGTGCTTTAAATTAAATTTTGTTATTATTCAGCCAATGATTGAGGAAGACCCCACGAGGATTGCTCGCCTCGTTTTTCCAGTTGTAATGCTTAGCATTGAGATCGCCGGCTATAATGTAATAATTTTGAGGCAAATTGAGTTTTAATACGTCGAATAAGTTTTGCCACTCCTTGTGGAATTCTTTCTTATGATTACCCGGAGCATATGCGGCGCCGATGTACAGGTTTTGGCCTTGCGGTATACGTAGCTTCATTATCGTCGTCTCGAGAATTTCGGTTCTTTTCAAGGCAACGTGGTATATTATTTCAAACTTGATTGTGTCGCGTATAAGAATCGCCGTGCCACCGCCAAGTTTGTTGTTCGGTCTGTCAGTTCTTATTAGTGTGTAGTATTTAAATTGTAATTTGTACCTGTCGCTGAGTTTCGTCTCATTAATCAGTACAATGTCGGGTCTGTATTTTTTTGCCAGTTGCAGTAAATTGTCGCGTCTTTGGTTCTGTATGAGTGAGTTTACGTTAATGGAAATTATTTTTAACTTCTGCGCAGTGCTCGTGGCGGTCATTGCGTCGCGTTGCTCATATCCAGTGGGATTCGAATCATATTTATGTCTTGTGAATTTTTGATAATTTTGTCGTTAAACTCGTCCATTTTTGGTAGAATTGCAGCTAATATTGTTTTATTAATTTCAGATATTAAGACCGTCCATGGTGGCGCTGTTGAGTCGATGGCGGAGGCAGTGGCGATGTGGCTGTCGGTCGCTGTCCTCGACGTAGTGTATGTCTGTGCGTCCTCCGTCTTGGGTCGTGTAACAGCGCCAGTCCTCGCTCCTCACTGGTGAAGTTGACATTTTGCTGTACATACTTGTTAATGTTTTGTATCTTAGCTACCTTGACCACCTGGATCTTCTGTTCTCGTTCTTCTATTCGATTTTTCAGCTCTATAATTTTCGGACAGCCCCGATAGGATGCCGGATGTCCGTACGCGGCGCAATTCACGCAGTAGAGCTTCTTCTCAATGGGATGATCCTTGGGGAGCAGACATTTGCCCGGTGAGTGATTATTTTGGCACTTTACGAATCTATATGCCATCCGGCAATTTGCCACCGCGTGGCCTATGCGTTGGCATCGTACACATTGTATCGAGTCTGTTTTTTTAATTTTTCCCAGCGGATGGCCTGATTGGCGACATGGCGGATTGATTGGAGCTTGTGTGGATTGCTCTCCGGAGACAGCTGGATCACGAACATTGGGAATGTAGTGCTGGTTTTGCGTGAATTTGCGGTTGTAAAGCGTGTGACTTTTACAAACTGTAGTTCGGGAGTGTTGAAGTGCTTCAATTCTTCCTCGATGTCGGTCTCGTTGAAACTGTTATTTATACCTTTTAACAGGAAGGACTGAGCCTTCTCATGCTTCGGCGTGTATGTATAAAATGCTGTGTCGGCCTTTTCGAGTTCATGTTTAATATTGTTGTAGTCGTCGTGATTATGAACAAATAAAATATGATCTCCTGATTTGAATGATTTCACGTGAAAATCTTTGGTCTTAGAATAGTCCACGCAGAGTTTTACCGTATCTTTTGTATCCTGAGAAGAGTTATGCGGGCTATCTTTACGTCTAAGTCATGCGGGCTATCTTTACGCTCGATTTGAAACTCATTTTTCTAATGAACTATCAACGATCAAACGATGAAATTTGGTACACATAAGTATCAAATGACGATCAAACGATAGCAAAAAGAAAATATTGAAAAAGTTCAAAAATACAAAAATCGCATATTGTCCAAAGTTTAGGGATAAACCGTTAGAAGCCAACTTCAGGTCCGATGGGAGATAGTAAATGTCATTTTTCTACGGAACTATTAACGATCAAACGATGAAATTTGGTGGTCGTCGGTATCAAACGACGATCAAACGATATCAAAAAGAAAAAGTTGTAAAAGAAAAAAGTCATGCGGGCTATCTTTACGCTCGATTGGAAGCTCATTTTTCTAATGAACTATCAACGATCAAACGATGAAATTTGGTACACATAAGTATCAAACGACGATCAAACGATAGCAAAAAGAAAAATTTGAAAAAGTTTTAAGGGCAAGATAGCCCGCATGACGAAACAGTCGTGCGGGCTATCCTTACGCTCGACGTTGAATCTCACTTTTCTCAGGAACTATCAACGATCAAACGAAGATACTTGGTGCACGCCAGTATCAAACGACGATGAAACGATGGCAAGAGGAAAAAGTTGAACAAGCTCAAAAATACGGAAATTAGAATTGTCCAAAGTTTAGTGGTAAACGGTTGGAAGCCAACTTCAGGTCGGGCTGTTGGGCGTTACATGTCGTTTTTCTACCGAATTACTAACGATCAAATAAATATTCTTGACGATCAAATGACATCGAACGACGATCAAAGAACAGCAAAAGGAAAATGTTCAAAAAGTCAACAAATATATCAGCTGGTACTGTCCACCAACCTTCACCTGTAAAAAGTTACTAGACATGACTTGGGGACAGAAATTCCGATTTTGTGAAAAAACTATTAACGATCAAACGATTTTAATTAACAATCAAACAATCCGAAACGACAACCGAAAGATTGGGAAAAAAAATTTAGAAAAAGTCAAAGTTGGCGGGCCAACTTTACGGTCGATTTTTTTTTCGATTTTGTGAAAAAACTATTAACGATCAAACGATTTTAATTAACGATCAAGCGGTATCAAACGACGATCAAACGATTCGTAAAAAAAAAAAACCCAAAAAGTCAAAGTAGGCGGGCCAACTTTACGGAGCTTAAATTATACTATCATAAACCCCACTCTCTTATCGACCCTACCCTGTTGGACTTAGACGCCTGGAAATTAGTCCTGCCTCTAGAATCCCGCCCCGACGCACTTAGAGAAGCCCACGACAACCCCCAATCCGGACATCTTGGAATCGACAAAACTTACCATCGAGTAATTCAAGACTTTTTCTGGCCCGGTGTATTCCAAGATGTAGCCCAGTATGTGACCCGATGTAAAGAATGTCAACTCCATAAAGTTTCCCAAGGCGCACCCGGAGGCTTGATGAGAGAGAGAACGACCGAAGGACCATGGTGTGTCGTCGCCGCCGACGTCATGGGCCCTTTCCCCCCAAGTAAAAATCAAAATAAATATGTTGTTGTGTTTCAAGATCTGTTTACGAAATTTGTCGAAGTTAAGGCCCTCTGGACAGCCACAGGACCCAACATCATGACGGCCCTCGAAACATTAGTCCTCAACCGTTGGGGATGCCCCCAATATTTACTAACGGACAATGGGACCAAGTTTATTAACACCCACGTGACCCAATACCTTTCCCAATACGGCATACACCAAACCACAGTCCCTCCCTACCATCCCCAGGCCAACCCGGTAGAACGAGTTAACCGAACTTTAAAAACGATGATTACTGCATACGTCTGTCAGGATCATAGACTCTGGGACGAACACCTCTCAGAGCTATGCTTTGCCATCAACACCGCCGTGCAGTCCTCCACCCAGATGACCCCCGCTTTCCTAAATTTCGGTCGAAACCCCCGCCCTGCCAAGAGTATTCGAGACAATCTCCCCCCCCCCCCCCCCGACAATACACCCAACCGACCCGCAAGTATGGACAGACCGCGTAAAAAGGTTGCCCCTGATACACGCCTGGGTGCACAAACAATTAGAGAAGGCCCACAAACGCCAGACCAAATATTACAACCGCGGACGAAAGGACACCCGATTCCAGATTGGGGACTTGGTCCTGAGGCGCAATCGAGTGCTGTCCTCAGGTACCCAACATTTTGCCGCGAAGTTAGCCCCACGATTCAGCGGTCCCTACAAGATTCTGAGCGTCCCCTCCCCCGTTGTGTACGAATTGGACGACCCGACGCACAGTGGTCCAAAAGCCCGAATTCCTGGCCAAAACCCCAAAATTGAAAGTTATCGTACGAGGTAAAGCTTCATATATATTTCAATAGATGGTATTAGAAGATTAAAATCGAAAAGGGTAGGTGTTTATATTGAATCCCTCGCCCGTGGTAAATGCTTAAAAGTGACCATCGTTGAGACCCGCGCGGGACTGTTGTGTGTGTATGCTTCCGACCGCTCAAGAAAAAAGCCTGTAGTTTTTGCAATTTTCATCGAAAATGAGTGAACAAAAATGGATATTGTTCCAGAAGGTAAGTGAATTACGTAAACTTTTTGAATGAGCCAATTTTTGGAGTTTATGGTGACGATATTAATGATGCAATACGATTGCTGTAAATTACTTGGTTTCATTAAATTGCATTACTATCTGTAGAGAATTACTTATGATCCCAGGAGATCCTACGGACGTTTCAACGATTCCTAGTGTGAAAAATTATAGAGAATGTGAAGCCGTTGGCATTACCTGCTCCTGTTTGCTCCATTGGTAAAAAAGACGCATTCTTTCAAGCAGTGTTATGTCGACTCGGTCGGAGCCTCGTGGCCCGCCTTGTGGGTTGATGCCACGGGGCGCTGGAGACCTTTTGTTTTGTGTATTATTTTGTGTATATGTGTAATATTGGCGGGCCGATATAGATGACAGTGTGGTGGCCATGAAATAGCAGATTTTAAATAGTGTCATGACAACGGCGTCGCTACGTGAGCGACCGGCAAGAAGCGTAGAAAAACGTTACAAGCTTACGAGCAGTCAAGAGTCAAAGCGTGCGAGTATTATAAAACGACAGTGAACAAAGAGCTGAGTGAGAGAGACAAAGACTAGAACTGAGTGAGAATATTAGAGCTGCGTGATACAAGAGAGAACTGATTGAATTAGCTGTGTACATTAAATACTGTGTGAGTTGGACGATATAAATCTGGATGAGCTGAGACGCTTAATACAACATATAATTCATAACTACGGTCTTTTGTTGGGGAATTGATATCTTAGAGGGAAAAGCCTGTGTGAGTGGGGAAAAATCTTAAAAAAATGTAAGTAAAATTTCTGCATTTTTAATGATAGGACCCAAGATGGAGGTTGTGCAGTGGACACGACAGCAACTGTTTGACGCCACGCATCAGGAATGGGACAAAAATCTCGATACCCTTATCGAAATTTTGGGCGTTAAACTCCTTAATAAAGCTGCACATTGGTTCCATATTGAAGATCGTTCACGACAGGCGTTAAAAAAAGTCATTTGCAATTTAAAAATGAAATGGCAAAATGCTTGCCGCGTTGAGCATCGTTTTCTAAAAAATAACAAAAGCTGGTTGGATGGATCGATAAGCATTACGGTAAATATTAATTATATAGAAATTAACGTAAGTGTAACAATATATAAAACTAGGTCGTCTTCCTGGACCAAGAAGGAAATGCAAATGATAGTGTGGCTTCCACAAAATCAAGAGACAGTGGTGGGCGTCCCCAAACTTCTTTTTCCGAATCGAGTGACCGTTCAAAACGGAGGAAAGTGCAGAAGTTGCGTGAGAGTTACAGCGCGGATGAGCTCTCCTACGCTACTAAAATGGTTCTTCGCGAATCTGGAGCTGTCTCAGCAGCTAAAGTTGTCGACGATGTAACCTCCAAATCTCCCACGCGAGCAATGAAATACATATCTGCCATGCAAAAGGTTTCTAAAACGGAAACAAAAATGCCCCCAAATACTGCTTTAGCTCTCGTTCTTGATTCAAAATTATCTAAGTCGCAGTATATAAATATCAGGCATACCACGCACTTATGCAATAGTACAGTTTTTCCTACTTACAATTCCGTTTTGGAGGTCAAAAAACTGTGTTATCCACCAACTATTTCTATTTCTGAAAACTGCGCCGAAGTTGAATTACAATCTCTTCTGCACCATACGGGTAAACGAATTTTGGAACTTCAAAACGATGTTTTGGATTCAATAAGCGGCAATGTACTTAAAAATTTGACTCTCGTTGTTAAGTGGGGGTTCGACGGAAGTTCTGGACAAAAGGAGTACAAACAAAAATTTTCTCAAGAAGGTAGCTCCGATTCCAGTGTTCTCCTAACTTCTCTCGTTCCCTTACAACTTATTGGCTACGACGGAGATGAAAATTCCGAACCTGTGATTTGGAAAAACCCTAGGCCTTCTTCTCCATGGTATTGTCGACCGATTCGACTCCAATTTAAACCCGAAACGGAACAATCGATCGTCGAGGAAAAGCGCTTCATTGACGATCACATTGCAAGACTTGAACCTTTGCAGACCGTAATTGACGGCAAAGATTGCAAAGTGAGTTACAAATTAACCTTTACCATGATTGATGGAAAGGTTTGCAATACTGTAACTGGTACGAAGTCCGCAATGAGATGTTACGTGTGCAATGCAACGTCGAAAAATTTTAACGATCTGCAGGCTATCCGACAGATAAAAGTCGATGATTCAAAATTGATATACGGATTATCAACTTTGCATTGTTGGATAAGATTTTTCGAGTGTTTACTCCATGTTGGATATAAACTGAAAAGCGAAAAATGGCAGTCTCGTGGCGAAGAAGCTAAAAACGCTTTGAAAATACGTAAAAATTGTATTCAGAAAGCGTTCAAAGACGAACTGCACCTCATCATAGATCGGCCAAAGCAAGGCATGGGCAACTCGAATGACGGCAATACGGCTCGGCGTTTTTTTCAAAATACTGAAACGTCTGCTTGCATTCTCGGGGTCGATGCTCAGTTGATGAAAAGATTTCATGTCATTTTGCAAGTTATTTCGAGCGGATTCAACGTCAAAGTAGATTTGTTTGAAAAATATTGCAACGAGACTGCTGATCGATTCGTTGAATTGTACCCATGGTTTTGTATGCCCACAACTGTACATAAAGTACTTATACATGGTCCACGGATTGTTGAATTAGCCATTTTGCCAATAGGACAGCTCTCTGAAGAAGCTCAGGAGGCGCGAAATAAAGACGTGCGGAATTACCGTGAACATTACTCACGAAAATGCTCGAGAGAAAAAACTATTGAAGACATTTTTCTCCGACTTCTAGCTTCTTCAGATCCGCTTATTTCGAGTTTGCGAAAGGCACCTCCCAAAATGGGAAAAAGTTTGTTTCCTGAAGCGATCGCGCTTCTAAGTTATGCACAATTCAGTTTTCGAGAAGCCGACGCGGACGACGTCATTGATCAAAATGACGTCGATAATGAAAATTCAGATAGCGACTAAGATATATCTTCAAACGTTATGTCGTTTTGTTTTATAATAAATAATTTGTTTAAATTAAAGAAATTAATGTACAAAATATGACTTTCACCAAAATTGTACCATTTTTCACGAAATATTTCCGCCATGTTCGGTCCGCCATTTTGAATTTCGCATATTTGCATTCATTTTCGGAATGACCGACCCAAAAGACGTTGATATTATAAATTTCAGCAAAATCGTAATATTTTTCGCGAAAGATGTCCGCCATTTTTGGTCTGCCATTTTGAATTTCGCATTTTTGCATTCATTTTCGGAACCAGCGACCCAAGAAACGGTAAGAGTATGAATTTCAGCAAAATCGTAAGATTTTTCAGGAAAATGGCCGCCATTTTTGGTCCGCCATTTTGAATTTCGCATTTTTGGATTCTTTTCGGGACCAGCGATTAAAAAAACGGTAATAGTATGAATTTCAGCAAAGTCGTAAAATTTTTCGGGAAAAATGCCCGCCATTTTTGGTCCGCCATTTTGAAATTCGCATTTTTGCATTCATTTTCGGAACCAGCGACCCAAAAAACTACAAGTACAGGAATACTAGCAATTATCGCTGAGAAGCATTTGAGTTATTGAGTTTTGACCAGCAATTCGAGCTTTCGGACCACTGTGCGACGTCCAGAAAAAACCCCAGAGTGCATGTGAGTGATTTGAAAGAGTATAAACCCTAAGTAGAAATTCCTTTTTTTTTCCTTTTTTTTCAGTAGCAAGAAAGATTTTTCTCCTTCTCCGGCATAACAGATCTAACCCTGCAAATCGTCCGATTCTATTTCAGAAATACCCAGCAAGATGGCCACCAGGAGAGGAAGAGTTGGCCGGCCTTCGGGACGCGAGACCTATCGGGAGCCGATAGGCACCCTCCCCGAACCTCCTCCAGCAACCACCTGTCCTTACGTGGTTCCCCGCGCTCGTCCGCTTCCCCCTACACGTCCGAAATCCCCGGAACTTCCCCTTCCCGACATCCCGCGACATCCCGCGACGGGACAGCTCCTCACGGGACGGGCGAAGGCCCGGTTTACCTCCCGGGCTCGGGAGCAATATTTCCACACGCACCCAACTACCCCTACCCCCGCTCAAAAACCCGCACCAACACCGCCGTATCGTGGTCCGGAACGACGCCCGATACAGGGAAGTTCCCGTGGCCTACCCCGTTCCCAACCTCGCTACCTTCCGACGACCCAAGCTCCCCGCATTACTCCCCACACCCTGCCAACGATGGCAATGTTGAGTGTCATCTTCTCCACTCCGGACACGTCCCCTTCCCCCTCCTCATCCTACAACCCCCCGACTACTCCCCGCCTCCCTCCTAAAAACCTGGCCGAACGGCTACAATTCTTCAAGGCCCCCTCCCCCCGCCCCGAACGACCTATCCGTCCCAACCCCGTTCCCACTCCACGCCGGCAACCCGCCATACCCTCCCTCATGTCGCTCCAGATCGCCCCCCCCCCCCTCACTGCAAAAGGATTGTCATTCAATTCCGAGGGGGAAACGGTGCTGGGCTTGCGGGACAGCCGGCCTTCTGGCCATCGACTGTCCCCGCAAGATTGAGCACCGTCGCCGACCGCAGTAGGCCAATAATTGCACCACCTTAGGTCGATAGCGGAGTGGAGAAAAAAAAAAAAAAAAAAAAGTTACGTAGAGTTGGCCGATATTAAAGTTTTTTTTTACGTTAGAGTCTATTCCGTGTATTTCACGAGTTATTTTACGATTCTATTTTAGTTGTTGTTCTTATTATTATTTTTTTCTCTCTATGGCGACGTCCGAACTTTATTTGAGATTTTCCTTTTTTTTTCTTCCCCCTTCCTCTTTTCGCGTCTATTTTCACTGGCACCGTCCAAAGTTATTTTGCGTTTTTTTTCCTGTTATTTTGCTATTCCTTATTATCACCTTTTTTTCTCTTCTCTTCCTATGGCAACGTCCACAATTTTAGTTTGAGATTTTCTTTTTTTTCCTCCCTTCCCCTTCGCTTCTTTTCACTATTACCATTTTTTTTATGGCAACGTCCACAATTTTAGTTGAGATTTTCTTTTTTTTCCTCCCTTCCCCTTCGCTTCTTTTCACTATTACCATTTTTTTGTATGGCAACGTCCACCATTTTATTTCGCGATTTCCATTTTTCTTTAATCTTCCCTTCTCTACCCAATATTAAATTCAAATTTAGCCGACCTGTATTTATTTCGAAAACTTTATAAAAGACTGATGGTCATTAATAAGAGGCCAAATAGAGTTGGAGAATCCATACCCTGAGTTTCCTTTTTTTTTGTCTCCCATAAGATCGTCCCCGTACCGCCATAGTTATTAAGCGAGCGAAAATTATTGTTCTTGTAAGATCTTTTTTTTTTGTTTATTAATTTACGAAAAATTAACTGGCGCCCAGAAAATTATTTTTGCATCGAATTTATATTATTCCCGGAGATCGTCCGCCGACCGCATTTATTGAAATTATTTTTTTTGTTGTTCTTGTTTTTTTATAATAAATCTTGTGCCATTTTTTTTTGTGTATTGCGTTTGGTTAGTATTTCTTTTTCCCGTTTCAGGACCCCCTTCTCCCCCCTTATCTTTTCGAGTCTACCTCCCCGTCGGCGTGACAATATATAATATATATTGAAACGTAATTAGTTTCAATAATATTTTTATTCTGTGTTGCGCGAGACTCTGACTATTTGTGAAGGTTGCGGGGGAGGTGTAGGTCAATCACAAGTCTGATTTTATCGCCAAAAATATTTATTGCAGCGTTTTTTTTTCTTTTTTTTAATGTGGCTTTACTGCCTTTATTTTGTGAGAGCTTAATGGCAATTTCTTATTTTATAATTTTATATTGAAAATCAACATTTTATTCTAGTATCACGTTGTGTTCAAATTCGAATTGAATCTCCCGCCTTTTGGGTGACTTCTCTCGTTCGATGTGTGATGGCGAGATAATCGATCCGTGGTTCTCAGTCGCTCGATCGAGCTTCGCCTTCCTTCAGTGTCCTCGACGGTGTGATCAGAAGCTCGTCCTCGATTGTGTTTGCGTAGAGTTCAGTCTGGTTGTGCTAGTGTTCGTCGTTGGTGATTGTTCTAGCCTCCACGTCAGCGTATTACGGGATCGTCGCTCAGGTTTGAACAATTTTCTCCTTTGTATCGATCGTGATCGTTCTTTTTTTTTTTTACTTTCTCGGACACAGTGCTCCGAGCAAGTATCTCTTCCCTCTCCCTCTATCCGTCGTCTGCTATAGAGTCAGATTTTTCAGGTGTGATCATCCAAGGAATTTCTTCACATGAGTTCTTATTCAGAACTTCATGTGAAAAATTAAACTCTTCTTCAGAGTTTAATAGGAGACCCCCAGCGTTAACTCTTATTCAGAGTTAACCTACTGGTAAGTAACCAATAAATTTACTGTTTTCTCTGGCAATTTCTCGCGCTTATATACCCTGTTTGTCCCAGGTTGCCGGTGTTCTCGAGACTCTCTGGGTTTGGCGCCGTTGCCGCGTCGTCTCCGCCGATTCTGATTGGACCAATCAGAAGTGTCCAGTGTGGCGGGACATTTGGGATGGAATATGAGACGAATTCCGTCTCAATATATATATATATATGTGCAATGTTGACTATGAGGACACGATTCAAAACTTATTTCAAACCATCTAGCAGGTCATTATATGCTAAACAAAAAATATTTTTGTCCAAAATATACATAAATAAATAAGAATTTTTGAATTTTACCATCGAACGGCTATTATGGAGTCCGCGCTATAATGTATACTTTGAGATCTTATACATATTTCCATTAACTGACGACTATGAGGACAATATAAAAGTAGATTTTAATTTTGCCTTTAACCCAAATTCATCAATAAACTATTTTATTAATAAAGAACATGACGATATGATCCGGCATAGGTTTTTCACTATTTTTATCCAATTAAAAACGATGATTTGAATCTTTTTTTTCGCGCTTAGTTCTTAAATTAATCCATTAACGACCAGAAACCCAAGATTTTTTGCCTATCTTTGAGCATTATTTTCAATAGGAGTGACGAGAAATTCTTCAATCTCAATCATGTTTCCTCATGGCAAGCAAAATAAAACGATTACAAAGACATTGAGAACGGCAATAAAATTTCCGAGGTATCGGCACGACGTTTTCCGACGTATTAATGGCGTGGAAGCCACGAGAACTTGTGTCCTCTTCTCAACCTCTTTGTTTACGTTTGGGCACGTTACGACTTGTTCGAAAACGTCACATTATTGAAAGCGATTTGAGTGACTTTCAAGCAAAGATCGCGCTATATATTATGAAAATCTGTCGTTGCACTAGCATTACTATCAACTCTCGAAAAAGTTTTGAGTTTGGCAAACCTGCAAAAGTCTCCGAATTCATAGAATATCCAAGATGAGACTATTTTATTATCTACAGTAAATAAACGAAAATACAAGTTTCATTCACTCACATTCACAAGTATAGCCAGCATAAATCTAATAAAATAAACACATTTGTTTATTGTGAAACTAATTTATTTGCGAAAATCTAGCAAGTCGGTGGATTGATTATTTTAAGGACTCTATTTTTTAGCCTACGTACATTTTAAGGACAGTATTTCCTAGTTTTCGTATACTTTGAGGACTGTCCCCGAAGGATACGAATGACCGAAAACGCTGTTCCCAATGTATGCGGAAGTTAAAAAATATTAGCGATCTATTTTTAGAATTGTCCTCAAAGTATCCACTCCGCAATCAAATATTCATACAACTATTATGACATGGGATTATTTCAAATTAAAGAAATTCTTTCCTTTTCTCGGAAAATTCATATTAATATAAAGCTGTCATGGCTCATAATTGTATTCTAAACTCTATTTTTTTCGCAAATTGTCTCGATGTCAGTCACGATAACGAAAAACAAATTCCTGATTATACTTGTTGAATCATCAAGGATACATTAGGGAACATTCAGATTCGGATCTCCTTTCATACCCACAGCAAAAATTGTGCAAATCGACTTTGTATTCAAAGAGTTGCATCATAACAATGAACAAAGCTGTGAAACGTAACACGTAGACAACAGCAATAACAAAAGCCAAATTCGATCGTAAACTGTATTACTGCAATTTCACGGATATTCCAATTTTCGAAATAATCGTATTTCTTCAAAGTAAAGGTTCGCAAATTGAATGATTAATGAACAATATTCATTTTAGTTATTTTTCGACGAATCATTCTGGTAATTGCGATTATATTTTACAGTAAATTATCGTTTGAATTAAAAAACTAAATTATCTGCGAAAATCTAGTGAATCGGTGAATTGATTATTTTAAGGACTCTATTTTTTAGCCTACGTACATTTTAAGGACAGTATTTCCTAGTTTTCGTATACTTTGAGGACTGTCCCCGAAGGATACGAATAACCGAAAACGCTGTCCCCAATGTATGCGAAAGTTAAAAAATATTCGTGATCTATTTTTAGAATTGTCCTCAAAGTATCCACTCCGCAATCAAATATTCATACAACTATTAATGACATGGGATTATTTCAAACTAAAGAAATTCCTTCCTTTTCTCGGAAAATTCATATTAATATAAAGCTATCATGGCTCATAATAGTATTCTAAACGCTATTTTTTTCACAGATTGTCTCGATGTCAGTCACGATAACGAAAAACAAATTCCTGATTATACTTGTTGAATCATCAAGGATACATTAACCCTTGTGTTCGCACCCGGGTACCCGGGTGCCCACCACGGTACATTTTTTAATTTAACTTGGTCAAAAATAGAAATTTCGGCAAAAACCTCCGGATCGTCGTTATTCAACTCAATTGTAAGTAGGTGATTCGTTTGGAATAAAAGAATTTGTTTAATTACTAAGAAAAAATCGAGTGTGAAGTATATATACGTCATGGACGCACCCGGGTACCCCGGTACCCACCTTGAAAAAAATCGTTTTGAGTGGATTATTGGTTTGGGATATTTTATTTTATTAGAATACGTCGAATATGGTTTGTGATAATACGAAATACATCAAAATAAATGTAGAAAATTAATTAGCCCCTGCATTCATGACACTTCGCTAAGGTTGTAGCATGTTAATCGCAGACAGGTTTGTTGCAATCGCAGCATGACTTTCGTGTCTTTCTCCTCCTCTTTATTGCTGCTTTGTAGCAAATATGACAGGAGCCAGTTACTTTTATCCTTCCTGACATATCGCGTTCATTAGCAAGATTTGGAGCGATGTCCACGGGATTTAATGACCGCCCGATCACACTTTCAATGGCGATTTTTGTACAGTAATTTCGCATTATTTGAACGTTTTGTGGCCGGTTCTCAATTACTGGTTTTGCCAGTTCTTCACTCAATTGGCGCATAAATAGTCGTCGTTGGTTTGTTCTCTTCGGAATCATCTTATTATTTTCGTAATAAATTAAATAGGACGCGAGTGAGCTAATATCCAGCATATTGTAGAACAGAGCTACCGGCCATCTCAGAGTACGACTTTGCGTAGTGTATCGAGTGCACATTTGGTCCATAGTATCAACGCCAGCTTTATATGTATTTATTGTAGTATGTTATAATGACTGGTTTTTTTGCTGTCATCATTTACAGCTCTGTCGGAATGCATAGTCGACAACATAATTAGGGCTTTATTTTTCTTTGGCACGTATGAGCACATCGTGACGCTTTCACTGAAAGCAAACTCAGTCGAGTATACTTCTCTCGACTTATGCGGAGCCATGACACTTGGAACACAAGATTTATTTTTTCTCAAAGTGCCAACGACAGTTAAATTCCATGAAAGCATGTGTTTGGCAAGGGGTAACGTTGTAAACAAATTGTCCATGGTAATATTTCTACCACTGCCTCGGTACGGAGCTGCAAGCTCTTTTACGACTCGTTCTCCCTGATTTTTTTCTCGAACATCACCCTGACGATTTGACGGCCCCTGCCAGACTATATAGTGATGTCTATTTATAGAAATAACGGTTTAGGAATCGATTTCAGAGCCGTACTATTTGAAAAGCGAAGAAAAATAAGAGGTGGGCACCCGGGTACCCCGGGTGCGTAACAACGTAGGTAAACTTGGGTGCGAACACAAGGGTTAAGGAACATTCAGATTCGGATCTCCTTTCATACCCACAGCAAAAATTGTGCAGATCGATTTTGTATTCAAAGAGTTACATCATGACAATGAACAAAGCTGTGAAACGCAACACGTAGACAACAACAAAAATAAAAGCCAATTTCGATCGTAAACTGTGTTGCTGCAATTTCACGGATATTCCAATTTTCGAAATAATCGTATTTCTTCAAAGTAAAGGTTCGCAAATTGAATGATTAATGAACAATATTCATTTTAGTTATTTTTCGACGAATCATTCTGGTAATTGCGATTATATTTTACAGTAAATTATCGTTTGAATTAAAAATCTAAATTATCTGCGAAAATCTAGCGAATCGGTGGATTGATTATTTTAAGGACTCTATTTTTTAGCCTACGTACATTTTAAGGACAGTATTTCCTAGTTTTCGTATACTTTGAGGACTGTCCCCGAAGGATACGAATGACCGAAAACGCTGTCCCCAATGTATGCGAAAGTTAAAAAATATTCGTGATCTATTTTTAAAATTGTCCTCAAAGTATACAACTTGCAATCAAACGTTCGTACAATTATGATGAGATCAGATTACTTAAAATTCGAAAAACTCTTTCTTTTTCTCGAAATGTCCCGATGTCAGTCGCGAGATGGAACAAAAAGTCCGTAAGTAAACTTGTTCGATCATCATGGAATCATACGTCAAGGAACATTCAGATTCGGAACTCGTTTCATGCCCACTGCAAAAATCGTCAGTGCCGGGGTAGACTTTATATTCGAATAGTTCATTATGATAATAAATGAAACTGTGAAATGCAATACTTTCATGAAAACAATATTCAAGCCAATTTCCATCGAAAACGGTATTTATGCCATTTTTAAGACTATTTAAGACAAACTATTCAACAAATAAAAAAAAATTCTTTAACAATTCATATTTTAGCTTTAATTATGGACATATGTGCATACAAATTTTTAGCGAAAAAAAATTGTCGCAGAACAATGTTGTTCCCATACTTTGAAAAATAACGTACACCCTTAGGAAATATACCAAATTTGGGAATTTAATTTACACACAAAAAAACGAATACCGCGATCCATGAAAGGGAACAAAGCAATAGATTCGTAAATAACGAATCCGCAAATGTCTTCAAAGTGATCGTTTGGTGTATAGTAACTTTGAGGACAATGTCCTCGTTTATACTAATGATGTTCAAGGCCTCAAAGTAAACATTTCACCTATTGTGGCTTTTTTGAGGACTGTCCCCAAAATGTACAGTAAATATATAAAATATTGAGGACTGTCCTCGAAACAGCCAGCGGTCCTCAAAGTAAACTATACATACCCGAAAATGGTCTCAAAATCTACGTTCTATATATATTGAAATGTTCTGTAGGTACTCGAAGAAAATTGAGGGGTAGACGTAAAAAAAATTTCTATTATTCTTTATTTTATCTTTATACTGCTAAGTATATATATATATATATATATTAGTCAAATAAATTATGTTACTATGTGTGAATGCTATTGTTCACTATTTCATACATACACTAGTAATTAAATATATTGAAACGGCTACCTGCCCTGAATGGGTGGCGCCACCTGTAACAGCACCTGGAAAAGAAAAAGAACATTAGAAAGAAAATAATGGTTAATTCAAGGAAAATTAGATAGAGGGAAGACTTTCTCACAACTACAAGGAAAGGAAATAAAATATAAAAGCAAGCGATAAATGAGGAGCGGACACCGAAAATTTCATTAGCTTCAAAAGCGAGAAATTCCCAAGAAGGCCGGTACATTGCTCTCCGAACGGAGAGCGAGGGTGGCTATCTCAAAGAACAACTCGCTGGCGAAGAAAAGGAAAGAACGGGTTAAACTAACAAATTTTTGGACAAAGGTTAGATCGAGGAGAGTAGAGAAGTTGAAAATTCCAGAAATTAAAAGAAGTAGCAAGGTGCGCAAGGGAGCAGAGGAGAAAAATCTTAACACTCGGGAAAAAACATTACAAGGCGAGAACGGCAGCACGATTCCTCACACGGGATCAACAACACGACAAGCAGCAGAAAAGGAGGAAGGAAGTCAGAAAAGAAAGTCTAAAAACACTCACCAATATCGAAGTACCTCCAAATACATCACTCGTAGCGATACAACCAAATCAAGCAGCGGCAGTACCAAAATAAAGCAGCGGCAGTACCAAAATCAAGCAGCGGCAATACTCCAGAATCAAGCAGCATAAATATTCCTAAACAAGCCGACTCAAGCCCTGCAATAAAAGAGAAGGCACCAGCCGAACACGAAAGGAAAGAAGAATAAAGAAATAAACAAGGCGCGGACTCACCAAGAGGAAAAGAAATCCTGGCAAACCGCCTCAAATAATAACGAGGCCACACTGCAGCTCTAAAATAAAAGAAAAGCCGAAAGAGCACATATAACAAGCTTAAAGAATTGAAAAGGAACTTACCATTGCCGAATTAATCCTTGGAACACATCGCACAACACGAAATACACTTACGCGATTCACTACGGCGCCGCCATCTTAGCTGTCAAGCAGTCGAGAATCGATTTCCATCGATTTTCGAAGCAGCCAATCAGCCGAATCATTACGGAAAAATTACCACGGAGCGCGCCAATCACCGCACAACACGGCCAGTGGAACGCGCTAATCACCGTCGACGACCGAGAGTGGCTAACGTAACTAAGAGAACTGTATGAATATAGCTACGAAGGGACAAATAAAGAATAATAAATTTTTTTTTACGTCTACCTCTCAAATTTCTTCGAGTCACCTCGAGGTACGTGACGGATG
Organism: Netelia fuscicornis; assembly: GCA_946811545.1. Lineage (NCBI taxonomy): Eukaryota > Metazoa > Arthropoda > Insecta > Hymenoptera > Ichneumonidae > Netelia > Netelia fuscicornis. The sequence continues at coordinate 20,726,737 of OX328013.1, forward strand.
CAGGTGTGCATTCCTTGCGATGATGATACGTACACGTTTGCAAAAAGTTCTCATCGCTCGATAGAATTCAGTTTTTATTCATTCGTGAAACGTATAAGACACATGAAAATGAGCGCCTTCTTTGAGCCAGCGTCGTTGCCGCCAAAATTTGCGTACACCGTAATAGATTTTTACGCATTCGACGAAGTGTACATACGTACACCGTTAATGGTAGATGCGTACGCGCAGCTTCATAGAGCTATTGAGATTTACTACAACTTTGAATTGCGCGGAGTAGTGATTGACAGTAATTGTATCAAGGTCGGGTTACGGTGTGCCGTCCGCGTCGGGTCCGGCGTTTACCGCGGTGATATACGCCACACATCGTCTGACGGCTGTTGTGGCGTATGGATTATTTACGAAGAATTTTACACCTTTGTGGAAGGGGAAAATATTTACCATCTTCCAAAAAACTTTAAAATGCCACCACCACTAGTGCTATGTGCGCGATAGAGGGGTTTGATTACGATGAACCGGTGTCCAACCGCATGGACATATTCGTATTATTAACAAACCTAAGCCTAACAGCGAAGGTTGTCAGCCGCGAGGGAGGGGGCATAATAAAACTAAGAGACGAAGATGCCCAAGTGGACATGTCTCAACAGTCTCAACATTTCAAAAACCCCGACTTTTTCGGCGGGTTGCAAGAGTAGTGCGCGAGTGCGTGTGTGTGTGTGTGTATGTGTGTGCGCGCGCGCGCGCGCGCGCGCGCGTGTGTGTGTGTGTGTGTGTGTGTGTGTGTGTGTGTGTGTGTGTGTGTGTGTGTGTGTGTGTGTGTGTGTGTGTGTGGGTTTGGGTGTGTGTGTGTGAGTGTCTGTCTTTCTGTGTGCGAGGGAGCAACGAGGGATACGGCGGCGGCGGGGATGCGGAGCAATAAATACACGAGCGGTAAGTCTTACGTTATTATAAATAAACAAAGAAAAACAGCGCGCCACAATGCCGACACTCCCCCCCCCCCCCTGCCCCCCCCCCCCCCCCCCCCCCTCCCCCTGCGCACCTCGCCCCCCGCATCCACGACCGCTCGAGCTCACGGCGAACTCGGCGACCGCGGAGTGGGGATAGGAGTGGGGGTCGCCATAGTGGCCGCAGTACTACTATCGGCATTAAAAATTGGCGTGGTTTTCGTACATGTGTCCTAGTATTTGTCTTATTAGAATGTGTTATAGAAAACGGGGTATTGATGTTGTAGAGGAGTCTGGCGACGAATTTTCAACTAATAAGCAACATTGGAAAGGATCGCAACCCGACCCAATGGAATATGACCAATTTGGAATTTTTATTAGTCGGAGGTTGAAGTGAATGACCTCCGACAAGGCATATGAAATTATGTCGAAAATATGCGACATTATTACGAAACAGTGATATTTCTTAAGGGGTTATGCCCAGTCGTTAATAATGCATACTTTCAAATACGAGTTACTTTTAACGTGCATATTTTTTAATAGGAAGGAGAGCCCAGCGGAACATCAACTATAGAAACGAAATATTGATCTTTCAAAACACTTTTGCATGATTCTGTAGTCAAGTATATTAATTTGAAATACTTTGCATGCAGTAAAAAGGTCCGGGGAAGGGCTACCATTGTATCGAATAAATGGAATTCTTTGTGTTTATACAGGGTGAATTGCGTAAGGGGTGCCAGGCGGCATTTCAAGGTAGATGAACAAAAGTTGCAAACAAACATTTGGGATATTGTTAATAATTTACGAGATATAAATTTTTTAAATCCGACCAATCAGAGCGCGCCGAGAAGCGTTGAAGCCGCCCACTCCCACCCTAGCTGTAGATATAGCATAGATTAGGGCGTTACATTTGGGTTTGCAGAATTCAGAGCAGTCAATTAGATTGCTTGTATTTTTCCGCAGTCATTGTTTTTTCTCGGGCATTGGCTGCTCTGAATTAAGGCGGGGAGTGGGTGACTTCAACGCTTGTCGGCACGTTGGGCAAAATTCAGAGCAGCCAATGCCCGAGAAAAAAAAAGTGACTGCGGAAAAATACAAGCAATCTAATTGATTGCTCTGAATTTTGCAAACCTAAATGTAACGCCCTAATCTACGCTATATCTATGTCTAGGGTGGGGGTGGAGGTGTGTTGCGTGCATACTACGCAAAGTTGAATCGATTTAATAATTAATATAAATCTAACATTTTTTAAGAATATCGAACATGTACCTTGAATTAAGAAGATACCATCGCGTCACCCTGCGACGGCTCGTCAGGTCAAAGAATCTTACTTTGGCTGGACCGCCATAAAAAAGGGACAACGGGCTATGTACGAGTTCGCGACGTACCGCACGTACGCCGGACCACGTGCAAGCCTTTCTCAACATTTGGCGACCAAACATTACTTTCGTCAATTATATTCTATAATTTTTTCTATAGAATTTGTAGACAATAGAACTACTCTTATAAGAAAAACTCCTTGCGACGCGAAGTAACAGCATGCGAGCACCCCGGGATATGCCGTAAAAAGATTAACCATGTGCTCGCTCAATTCTCGAATCATCCGCGAGATTGTTTTATGACAGTGGCGACTGAGTCAGGCATTATGTCCCGTTGGGCGAAACTAGCTTTCGTCAAGGGGGTTTTCCACACAAATTTACCGTCACCAGCTCTTTCGTGATTGGCGACAAGAGAAAGCCGCCCACTATTTCCTTCTAATAATTTTCACCAATAACCTTCAGCGTTACATCCAAGCGAAAAGTGGCGTCGCACTCCCCTCTCCTTTTTTGTCGCAAGACGCTCTTGTCAACGATCACGAAAGATAACATAGTCTAATACTTAACGCCAACATCGACAGATCGGCAGCAACCCACTCTTCTAGCTGAGATTGCAAGTTAAATTCACTTCACGAAATTTTGTCGTATCATTATCCATTTTTCTCTTAGAATTAGCTCAAATCCAGTATATATCCGTTATTGTTGTTTTGTTAAATAAAGTAGTAGTTGTTTTGTTAATAAAAACCATTGCATCAAAATAAAACAGTGGCGAAATCTTTATTTTTAATCAGCTGCAAAATACGAGTATTAAGTTGGCGTGCAGAGTACCAACGGCGTCACCTCTAAGCCACGAGCATCGGGACTTACAACCCCGTAGATTTAAGCGCGAATCGTGGCACCGGCGGTACAAAACAAGGTGGGCGGCTTTAACGCTTATTGGCACGCTGGGCAAAATTCAGAGCAACCAATGACCGCGAACAAAAAATGACTGCGTACTAATACGAGTACAATCAATAAAATTGACTGCTCTGAATTTTGCAAACACAAATGTAACGCCCTAATCTATGCTATATCTACGACTAGGGTGGGAGTGGGTGGCTTCAATGCTTCTCGGCGCGCTCTGATTGGTCCGATTTAAAAAATTTATATCTCGTAAATTATTAACAATATCCCCAATGTTTATTTGCAACTTTTGTTCGTAATGAGCTCACCTACCTTCAAATACCGGCTGGCACCCCTTACGAAATTCACCCTGTATATATTTTTTATAATTATCATATGTAGTTGCCACACAACGCATGACACGGAAACGTCAGATGGAAGAACTACAAATACCAGCGGAAGATTTGACGCCACGGGAAAACATCTTGCTGGATGTCATTAAAAAGCAGAAGACTGTATTGACAGAAATAGTATAGAAGTTATAATCAACTTCGGATCCACTTAAACAACTATCTGGAAAGGAATACAGTATTCTCATTAATGACATTTCATCGGCTGCCCTGCGCCAAATCGTTTTATCCGATCTACACAACAACAACAAGGTAGCTAGTGGCCGAAGGTTAACGCTGGAAGACAAATTGGCGGCTGCGTCTATTTATAAGCGGGCCCCCAAGGCATATAAATATCTTCAACAGCTGATAACGCTGCCGTCAGCGAGGACGATCTTAAGAATTTTGCAACAAATTCCCATGGGCACAGGGATTAATCGTCGTGTCATGGATCACCTCCGGACACTCGTGAGAAATATGGAGCCGAAAGACAGACAGACCATGGTCATGTTCGACGAAATGTCGTTGAAGAAAAGGCTCCAGTTTAATGAGAAGGATGGGAATGTCGATGGATTCGAGGATTTCGGGGAACGCGATAGATCGGATACAATCGCCGACCACGTCCTCGTATTTATGGCGCAGGGTTTAGGCAAACGATGGAAGCAGCCCGTGGCATATTTTTTTTATAAAGGATCTATGAATACCTCAATGCTTCGACATCTTATCGTCGATGTCATTTAGACATTGGAGTCAACGGGCCTGTATGTGGCAGCGACGGTGTGCGATCAGGGGCCATCGAACTGCGGAGCCTTGCAGGTGCTCGTTTGTGCCAACAAGAATGACCAGCGTGCCGCGTTCTTCACGATGAATGGTCATAAAGTATTTGTATTCTACGACCCACCGCATCTCTTCAAATCCGTCCGGAATAATTTCATGGGGAACTTCGATAAGTGGAAAAAAAAACCAATAGTGCCGGCAGTAAATATGAGTATCCGGGGAATAATATTCAGTGGGGGACAAATCTTGCACAATGGCGGCACGTAGTACAGATGTACAAAATGGACAGCAATTCCTTTAAATTCAATAAATTCAGTGATTGTCATATATTTCCGACGACGAGAGAAAAGATGCGCGTGAAGTACGCGGCCCAGGTCTTGAGCAACACATCCGCGGCTATCTTAAGATGTATTTCTACGTCTTCAGGAGACACCATTGTTCCTGGAGGAATGGAGATGGCTAATACAATTCACGATTTCGACATGATGTTTGATGTGATGAACGGCCCGGCAAATGTTAAAGACGTTAAAAAGGGCCAACGATCTATTGTCACACCAACATCGTACCATCTCGGAAAATGGGCGCACTTCCGGCTTGCCGTCGATGTAATGAAATTTATTCGAGACACAGGTGACACGTATCGACCGCCATGTCAGGATGGAGTGGTCAAAACACTCACTGCGATGTTGCGTTTGTGGACACATCTGCAGCAAACCGGATTTGCACAACTGAAACTGCGACAACTTAACCAGGACCCACTGGAAAACCTATTTGGGACGATACGGCTGCACTGAAAACGTGCATTCTTACAAAAATGTCCGGACCTCACAGCAGGAAGGGAAATTGTGAGAACGATAATGGCTCGGTGCTGTCGGATCTTCGGGCGTTTTTATCATCCCCTGATAATGAGCCCACACACAGTCATGAACCGGAGTGTGACGCAAACTTGATTGATGGAAGCAATCGCAACGTCATCCATATCCCGGATGTGGATGACGTCGAAATGACCACGGCCGGAATATCAAGTTTGTCAACAACGGAGTCGGCGTCGGTCGTGGCACAATATGTTGTCAAGCAATTGACACCATACTTGTGCTGCGACGACTGCCGACTTGCGTTCGTCATCGGCAATCCTGGGCATGATGAAACCTCGATAGATCCATCGGCACCGCTTATGAACCTTGTTACGATTGCCGTACAAGTTTTTCCGAACCAAATTGTTTCTCAACTCCATGCGACGAACATCCAACAACATTTTCGCACCCAAATGCTGGTGGTCTCCGACACGAATTTTATCCGATGTAAAGAACACGGAGAACCTGCCACGGAACGTGTTTTTTGCAGCATCGGTAAAATTCTGATATTGGACGAATGCAAAAGGATCAATGCAATCTTGCAAAGTCCAAAATCCAAATCTAGCAACGCTGCCAAGATCGCGCAACTATCTGGGCGTGCTAAATGGTAAGTTCAAAAATTTCCAACGAAGTGAATCTCATGTTTGCGATAAAATTGAGTATTGATATGAATCATTCAAGGTCGTCCATAAACACACAAAAAATTACTGCAACCATTATTTTTTCAACATATGGATGGGAACTGCTGTAAAGTCGGTCGACTGATGGAAGCAACCGCCCGCAAATGGTACCACAACGTACTCAATCCACTAATAGTGAAATAATTTCATAAACAATATTATTTCATGAGAACCTAATTCGCAAACAATAATGACTTCAGGAAACATCAACAAGTCACGGTTGGATTGTTGGATATTTCGAATGATCCGTGATGAACGTCGAAAAAAAGATAAGTAAACAATATTAATGTACTTGTCAGTTTGATAATCGAGCGAAAGAATTCGTGGCTGCTTTAACTGTTATCGTTATTTTTTGCAGAAACTTTGGATGCCGCCGTTTTCCACTGCTGACGAAATCGAACGCGCCATCCGAACATCGATAAGCGATGTATTTCGGTTCTTCGCTTAACCAAGGTCAGTAAAATAACAGTAATGTACTTTGAAAGCTTGTCGGTATGACAAACGAGCGAAAGAATCTGACATTATTGTAATTTCTGGATTCTTTTTTACAGGAAATCTGGATGCCGCCGTTTTCACCTGCTGACGAGACCGAACGCGCCATTCGGACATCGATAAGCGATATATTTCGGTTCTTCACTTCAGCACGGTTCGACCCCGAAAAAAAGATAAGTACACTAATAACAATCGAATTTTCAGGGTTGTCAGCATGACAAACGAGCGAAACAATCCGACATAATTTAAATTTCTTAATTGTTTTTTGCAGAAAATTTGGATGCCACCGTTTTCGCCTGCTGACGAGACCGAACGCGCCATTCGAACATCGATGAGCGATATATTTACTTAGGCTCTACACTTCAGCAAGGTCAATAAAATAACAGTAATGTACTTTGAAAATCTTGTCGGTATGACAAACGAGCTAAAGCATCTGATATTATTATAATTTCTGAATTGTTTTTTACAGGGAATCTGGATGCCGCCATGTTTCCCTGCTGGCGAGACTGGATCTGCTATCCCGTTCAGAAGATTAGCTTTTAATTAATACCAATTTTTTAAACTTGAAACTAATGATTAAAACTAATACGATTAAATTTTAACAATATGTTATATTTTTTATTCATTGCTGTAGTATTTTGTGTATAAAATATTCTTTTATATATATATATATGTATTTTATACATTTTTCAATATATACAGTAGAACCCAATGAATCGTAAAACCTCTCCCGCCCAATTTCAAATGTTGCAGGGCGCCAACAGTGCAGAGCAAAATTTGTTTCAGAGTTTCGTTCTTCAAGGTTGGTATAGAAAATCTAACGAACTCCGTCTCGACCAATCAGCGTCCTGTCAAATAACGTGGGTCCCTTTAGCATTGAGTGTCACTCCCCTGATTATCACTGTCCATTATATTTGTGGGCGAGTCTGTTTGAAAAACACTGGTATTCTATTTGAGTTTTTTATTTTCCGTGTTTGCACTTATTTTATTTTTATTTTGCATTTAACTTTCCCTCTAGTAGTGATGGGCGATACAGTATCGATATCTCGAATATCGATACTTTTCCACCTAAATATCGATATTTTGTATCGATATTCAGTGTAACGATATTTGCGGGTATCGATACTCACACATGAAATATTGATACTTCGATACATGCAAGCGATATGTTTTTTGTTTTAATTGTGACGGAAATAATCGTTTTCTCTACAATCAAGTGAACATCGCCCGTGACTGTGACGCCTTACTTCGTGGTGATGCCGTGACGCCCGTCTCGTTAGAGTCATTAGACGCAAATGCGTATTCTAGAAACTTCGAGAAACGACGTTTCGCGCGTAGAAAGACGCGCGTTCTAAAACGTGGCCGCGTCGAACGCATAAAAAACTTTTTTTCTCTCAAAGGAAACAAACTTCATTATTCGGCCATCAACAGGTTCGTGGAATATAACATCGAGTGAGGATATTATGTAATGTGATGTAGAGACGTAAACGGGTGCGATATTCGTGAAAGATCGTCATTATCGTTCATGCTCGTGAGAGTTTGTAACAATAAAATATATAACAGCGAATATATGTAAAGCCGGTGTATGGTGTAGCTGGGACAGAGTAACGAGAGGATCAAGAATAAAAAAAAGAAGGAAGAATATTATTGTGTGTGCTGGTTTTAGCGTGTTCTCTCCTTCTTTGTCTCTCTCTGCCAGAAATCTCGGAGTAGTTCTTTCCTCAGACCTCTCTTGGAGCAAGCACGTTGCGAATATTGCTCAGCGTGTCTACTGCGTGCTGCATAAGCTCAAATTCCACAAGGCCTCGCTCAGCCAGGATGTCCGGATTTTGCTAGTAAAAACACTTATTCTACCCCACTTCGACTACTGCTGTCTGGTATATCACGATTTGACGGAATCCCTGAATTCCAAGCTAGAAGTAGTGCTAAATACCTCCATCCGATTTATATTCGACCTGAGGAGGGATGTATCAATTACGCCGTACAGGAGGAGACTAAATTGGCTTTCGGTCAAGGGCAGGCGCCAATACTTTCTTGGCACCATGATATATCGTTCGCTATACGCTAGTGTGCCGCCTTACCTGGGTGAACTTCTATCTACTAATGACCCGGGGGTGAGGCGCTCTAAGAGGAGTCTCGAACGTACATTTCGCGTTCCGATTCACCGTACCGAGGCGTTTCACAGGTCTTTCCAGATCGCTGGGCCTCTCCTCTGGCACTCACTGCCGGTGCGAATTCGCACATCATCGTCAATTGACGTATTTAAGGGCCGGCTCTATGCCTATTTATTGGAATCGGAGAGTGCAGCTTAATCTTACAAGTGAGGTAGGGGGCCAAGTCGACTTAGGGCGAATTCGTGGGAAGGCTCCGTCAAAACTCCTTAGCAGTATTTTACTTTATACTTTATTCTGTTTCATTTTTGTACCATATTCTTCTTCTTCTGTATTAAGTTTTAATTTCTGTATTAGGCGTTAAGAAGTCGTAGGATTTGTCAAGCCATTGTAGGCCGCAGTGCCGTTTGGGCCTCTAGTAATGAGAGAAGGGTTGTAGTTGTAATTAAGTTAAGGTTTAGTAGTCTAAGTATATCATGTAATAAACTTATTCAGAGGTCACGGCTTGCATTGACATAACGTTTGTAAATGTCTTGCAAGTCGGGAAATTGTTATAATTTTTGCCCAATAGCTTGCTAGGGCATAACAATAAATATCATCAAATATCATCATCTCTTGGAACGCAAAGGTGGAGAGTGCATGTATGTGTGTGTGAGGCGTGAGCAAACGGAGCGTCTAACTGCTAAGCGGTTATTATTCCATTTCTCAGGTAGGTTTATTGATTATTTATGCAAATACGAATTCTTGTTTGGCTTGCCTCCAACACCCGCACGTTTTTATTTGTGTGTGATTCATTTTTGCAGCACGGGTGTTTGGTGTCTGTAACTAACATAACCACCGATTGTAACCTCCAAATTTGGCGATCCCTAACAGTACACAATACGCATATCGCATATACAATTTTCCTATACCTCAATATCCGAAAATATTGATTCCCCTCTATATTATTTTATGTTTTTCAATGCGTTACTTAAATATCCAATTATTTTATAGCAACTTTTTATAATATATTTAATACGTTTTTTTAGTGCGACGCCAAAGTAGTAGTACGGTCTGGCGGTATTTTGTGAAAACTCCTACAGGAGCACATGTAAGATTTGCCAGCACGAAGTAAAGGGAAGTGGTAATACGACCAATCTAAAATTTCATCTTCAACGGTCCCATCCCCAAGCCTTAAAGGAAATGCCAACTTTGGTCACCACCACTGAGAACAAATCGACATCTAGTCTCAAGAGGAAACAAACGGTAATATGCATTTCTTTTCTTCACAATATCAAAATATTATACTAACGTCTAACCATTCTTCAAACAATAGCTATCGCTCGATGATGACCATGATCCGGACTACCTCGACCACCCAGTTCCGTCTCCAGCATTGTCAATAACATCGACGATTTCGGAAGTTTCGACATCATCAGTTGCAGGAAGTGGTTCGCTGCAAAAAGAACCCAGATTAGACGTAGCCTTCTCCAAACAAAAATCGTTCCAGGGTATGTACCACCTCGTATTTTTTTCTCTCTCCCAGTCTTGTTTCTCCATCCCGAAACTGAAAAAGAGGGCAAAAAAACGAACGTTAGAAATTGTATAAAAGAACGAGAGAGGAGAGACACTCGCGTATACTCGACGATTTAACAAGCATCACTCTTTCGCATTCATACGAGGTATAAATGTGTGGTATAACGCGAAATCTTGTTTCTTCATCTTGAAACTGAAAAAGAGAGAAAAAAAATGTGCCGATATTATTTTTCGCAAATCGCAATTAAAATTTTTATCTTCGTGATTTAATGTGGTTTAATACATAAAGCATTCATTTGTATTCTTGTAATTATCATCTGCTTAAGGCGTTAGACCACTCTGGAGCGCGAAAAATCAAGGTATTATTTGGGAACATGTTGTAGGAGAGTGTCGGCTTCAATTCGGCCAGTGATTCCAGGTGGAGATGGAATGAATGTTTCAGATTTTTACGTTTCGATCCCGATTGGGGTCCTCTTCAGAAATGTTTTATTATTCACGCTACAAATAATAATTTAGGTTGTATTTACAAATCAGAATGTCTGTTAAGCTATGAACGTGTAGTTGTTGAAGTTATGATCTATGGTACAATTTGTGGTTATATTTCATGTTGTGTGTTGTGTTTGTAATGCATGTGTCAAGTATCGTTTGTGTGTTATAATTGAACCTCGTGAAAGGAGTGACTTTTTGTAATTTTGTGTTTGTTCTGACTGGTATATTGCTTTGTGTCGTGTGAATTGTTGTGATGCGACTGATGCGATGATTATTGTTTGGGCTATGTATTGCGCTATATGACTAACCTTGTTTTCTGGTGGAAGTTCGTTTCTCGATGCAATCTTTAATGGTCTTGTTGTAGGGATGTGGTACATTGGTGTATTATTTACTTAAACAATTTGGAAGTTGTTGTGTAATTCAATGTATGATCGTTTAAAAGAGTTGCTTATCCTTTCGGTTTTTGGCGATGGATAGTATCTGTAATTTTGCGATAACGTTGCTAGTTATGTCTGTAATTAATTTCTTTTCTCCCCTGGACCTGTGTGATATCTGACCTTAAAAAATTTCTTGATGGCGATCTTTTTAGTTATGCATTGTGGACGACAAACTTTCCTCGCTGTGTTTTTGGTTTCAGTGTCGTCTGTTGTTCGCGAGCTTCGTCGGACCGAAACGTAAAAATCTGAAACATTCATTCCATCTCCACCTGGAATCACTGGCCGAATTGAAGCCGACACTCTCCTACAACATATTCCTATACGGCCGCACATCACACGCATCAACATTATTTGGGAACTTTTTTTGTTTTATTGAAAACGCGATCAAAAATTCATTTTAGGGCTGTATAAAGTACATAATAAGGGATATACAGATATTTTTTTCTCAATAAAAAATACAAAATGGTTTTGTAAATACACATTGAACACGGACACTTATTTGCTTCTTGACCATCGGTGCGCAGCAACTCGTGTAATTTTTATCGGATCGTAAAAATCTTGTGTATTGCTTTAGATAATATATCTAAGAAGGTACAGTTAAAGTTTTAAGTCGGTCGGATAAAAATGGCACAAGTTATGCTGTCCAGCAGTCGTAAAAATATGATTTCAAGAAAAACGCGTTATAACGCCATTTTGTATTTTATATTTAAAGAAAAATATATTTATATACCTTATTATAATCTTAATACAGCCCTCAAGTAAATTTTTCATCGCTTTATTAGTAGAGCGAAAAAAAATTTCCCAAAGAGAGTTTTGATTTTTCGCCACAACTATAAACGAAAATAATGTTTCAATAACGTTTCAGACGGGGGATTCAAAGCTGCAGAAATTACAAATAAACTCCTATTCATGATTGCCAAAGACAACCTGCCGTATCAAACCGTGGAGAAGGAGGGATTTAAAACGTTCGTAAACGCCATTGCTCCGCTGTACAAACTTCCGAGTAGGAAAACTACGACAAGTCTGATAGCAGATAAATACAAAGTTTTATCGAGTAAGATGAAAACACAGTTTTCCAACACCGAACATCTATCGCTCACTACAGATGTCTGGACCGATCCCTTGAACGTCAAAAGTTTCTTAGGTGTAACAGTTCATTTTTTATCGAGTGCAGAGCTCAAATCGATTACAATCGGTGTAACTGAGCTAGATGACAAGCACACGCCCGAATATCTTCAAAAATGGCTCTTAAATATAACTGCCGATTGGAAAATAAGTAACGATAGTATCGTCGCAGTTATGTCTGACGGTGGGGCTAACATTAAAAAAGCCATCAGAGATGGATTCGGTCCGGAAAAACATTTGACGTGCTTCGCATACATTTTGAATTTGGTACCTTCGAAAATAATAGAGTCAGATACTGAGGTAAGCTCGATATGCAAAAAAGTAAAAACTATCGCCACTTATTTCAAAAAATCTGTAAATGCTGCAGACAAATTGCGCAGTGTATCAGATTTAAAACTCACTCAATCGGTTGATACACGTTGGAATTCGACACATGATATGCTAGCGAGGTTTATTTAAGTATCAGATAAAGTCGCATCTATACTTCTGCAATATCCCACAGCACCACCAATGTTGACTGCGTCAGAGTTACAAACGGTCAACGAATTTGTAAAACTGTTAAAACCATCGAAGAGGCTACAAAAAATGTTTACGGTCAATCATATCTCACAGGTAGCAAAGTAGTGCCGATAGTAAACACCCTACGAACCACTCTACGCTCATCAACACCTGAACCTCAAGTCGGAGATCGCATGAAGCAACGCTTGCTCGAACAGTTTAGTCAAAGATTTCATTGTATAGAACAAGTTTCCATTCTCGCGACAGCAACTATTTTAGATCCGAGATTCAAGCGAATTCACTTCTGTGACAAGGTAGCCTGTGATCATGCAATACATAAAATTACGAAGTCTGTGAATAATACAGTTACGACCACAATAACTAATGAAACTCAAGATTCTGAAAGGAGAGCTGCACAAAAACGAGTTTTTGGTCATACCACGAGGATCTGGTGAATTTAAATAAATCGAAAGAAGTCTCTAATCATAATCAAAATAAAATGCCAGAAGACTTGAGGTATTATTTAAATCAACCTCCGATCAAAATAGAGGACTGCGCAATCGAATTTTGGAATGCGTACAACCATTAGCCCTTCAGTAAGCTGGCCAAAACATATTTATCAATAATTGCGACATCCGTCCCATCAGAACGGTTATTCTCTAAAGCAGGCAGGATTCTTACTGAAGCAAGAAATCGCTTAAGCGGAGATCACTTGCAACAGTTATTATTTCTGGGATCATTGTCTATTGAAGACTGGCATATTTGAACATTACAATTTCATACTCTTCAGTAGACAATGATTTGTAATCATTATTAAGATTAATATCTAAACTGTTGAACAATATCATAAGTATTTTGTAAAAATCTGTTGTATTCAATAAAACAATATAAATAGTATAATCAAACGATATTACTTTGTGTTTCAATCATTTACAGAGAATTTAAAGAATGAATACAAAATTTTTAGTTGCCAAGTACTTAATTTCTCCGATTATCGTGCTTTACCAATCGTCGAAAGCTGGCATCGGGGAGACTATAGTAAAGCGGTGAACCAACAGAACAAGCTACAAATGTTAATTAAACCTCAAGTCTCATAATACCCCAAGCTATTCGAAAATATTAGAAAACTATCTTTATAGTGTAACCTTTCAATGGCGAAGTGGATAAGGGTTCGACTATCGTTTGGTAGGACTTAATACGTTCCTTAATGATTACAATTTTCTTCTTTGCTTTTTTTTTTTTTTTTTTTTAATTTATTTAAGTATTTCATTATGTATTTATTGTTTGTACCCATTATTTTGTTTTTATATACAACCATAAATTATAATGAAAAAATATATATATATATTTGCATGTAAGGAATCGAGCAACCGCAAAATGATTGGCTTTATAATGACCCGCTTGGTCCCTTAAATGTAAATGTTTTTTCATTATTATTTATGTCTGTATAGAGAAAACAAAACCTGTACAAGTAATAAATAAATAACGAGAACCTTATATAAATTATAAAAAAAAGAGAAAGAAAAAAATGTAAGCACCGGGCCCGAATTTTGTTCTGCAAAATGGTAGACGAGTACCTTATCCACTTGGCTATCGAAACATGGCGATATATATGTAGCTTTGTAATATTTAACTAATAGCGGCACTTGAAGTTTTAATTAGGTTTAGAGTTCAATTAAGCTTGGTAGTTTCTCAGGGTCCACATCTTCAGTACAGTCGGGCTTCTTAACTCTAGTCTTCGCATACATTTGTCAAGAAGGAGCATAAAATATGAATACGAACGGATGGAAAAGTGCTTAGATTCCGATTTTCCGGAACTAAGCACACAATTCCGCTGTAAAATCGTACAAAAAAAAAGTATGATAAAATATCGATATCACAGGTATTGGTATTTTGTCCCCGATATTTTATCTATATCGATACTTTGACCATCAATACGTATCGATACCAAGTATCAATACAATTGACATGTATTGCCATCACTACCCTCTAGTCGGGGGCACAAACTTATTAGAGTAGTCGTTACTCGTGAGGGAGATACTTTCCTCCTCCATTTAGTAATACCATCTAATTGGTATCTCGCGCGAGTATGGTAGCACAGAGATTTTTTAATTAATTTTGATCGGTTATATAAATTTAATTTTTATTTTTGTTCCTGGAGTACGATATGTATTATACTGGTTTACGTACAAAGTGATCTTACGACGGTGGCGATGGTCGGTTTGAAATATACTTTTATTTATAAGCTTTTAAACTTTACAGTGTTATTTGTCCTAGAATTTTATAAACAAAGTAAATAAAATATCACAGGTTTTAAGGCTATACCTATGTATCTAAGTACATTTACTAGCCTATTTATATTTAAAGTAATCTTGTGATATATGAGTATCAATTTGTACGTTTATTAATACAAGGGAAAAATGTTGCTAAAAACCCTTATTCTGTTTTTATGTTCTAACAGTTTAGTATACATAATTTACCATTTTTATTTGCTTTACATTTGTACATATTTACATATTTACATATTACATATATTATACTATTAATGACCTAAGTCATAATTAAATGTTGTGGCAATTTATGCTTTAATGTATAAGGTAGTTCGTCTTTCTTTCTAATCATGAGATTTTTCAGCAACGGATTATTATTTAGTTGAGTAGTGTAGAACCTATCTGTGAGGCTTTTTATAATGACGGTGAATTTATCCATTTTGGACTTGTGTCGTATCTGTAAATTGTTTAATCTGTAGTTACCTGTTGCAACTAATTGTCTTAGAATTTTATTGTAAGCTCCTTCAAGTTTACTAATGTTTTGTTTGAAGGTTGAACTCCATATTGGTGAGGCATATAATAAAGTGGGCATAATTATCATTTTGAGTATGATAATTTCGTTATTCAGTGTCATTTTACTCTTTCTATTTATTAGTGGGTCTAGGGCTGTCTTAAGTGCAATTGTTTTAATTTTAAGATATTTGGTGTTAGTATTAAAGTTGAGATATTGGTCTAATATTACTCCTAGGTATTTTACTTCGTTTTTTGGAACGAGTAAAGTTCCATCTATATGGCAATCTGGAGTTTTAATTTTTGTTTTTCTCTTTTTCCTTGAGAAGTGTATTAGTTCTGTTTTAGTCTTGTTTATTTTTATTTTCCATTTGCTGAAAAATCTCATAACGGCTTTGGCGTGCTCCATAACATATTTTTGCGCGACCTTTGTCTGCCAAGAGCTGGCATAGATTGCCGGGTCATCAGCGTAAATGGCTCCATTTGTCATGTTATTTGTCGGTATATCATTAATGTAAAATAGAAATAAAACTGGTCTTAGTAGGGACCCTTGGGGTACCCCAGCTGGAATTTTTCTTATATTAGAGTACACATTTTGGATTTTAACTTGGAAAGTTCTGTCAGCAAGATAGCTTCGAATGATTTTTATTAAGTATAGGGGAAATTTTAGTTTTTCTAACTTATATCTAAGGCCGTTATGCTAGACAGAGTCGAAGGCTTTTTCAATATCTAGAAAAATTGCAGATGTAACTTTATTTATATTAAAATTGTGTGAGACGTAATTCGTTATTCTGGCAAGCTGTTGTATTGTGCTGTGTCCTTTGCGGAACCCAAATTGTTCTTTCTTGAGGATTTCGTGTGCGGTCTCATGTTTTAAAATTCTGTTTAAGATCACTTTTTCTAGTACCTTGCTGGTTGTATTTAGAAGGCTAATAGGCCTGTAGTTATATGGTAAAGTTGTGTCCTTTTGCGGCTTCGGGATAGGTAATATTACAGTATGTTTCCACTGTGTTGGGAAGTATGAGTGTTTAAGGCATGCATTGATAATGTCCGTTAATCTTTCAACTGCTTGTGTAGGTAAGTTTTTTAGAATGATATTTTGGATAGCGTCCATTCCTGGTGCTTTTTTGGGTTTGAGGAATTTTATAATATTTTGCACCTCTTTTTTGTTTGTAAATTTGATTTCGTCATTTATTATGTATTGTGAGTCTATTCGGAGCATTGATTGTTCCACTTTATTATTTGTCAGTTGGTCACTCATGTCTCTTGTGCTGATATGCGCTTTTTCGAAATGGTCAGCTATAAGATTAGCTTTTGTTATCGGGTCATTTATTAGTTTTGAGTTGTGATTCTGAAGAGGAGGAATATTATGATTTACTTTTTGGTAAGTTTTTTGATCATCCTCCAAAGTGTATTGTCTCTAGTATTTAACGTCTTGAGTTTTTTATCCCATTCCTTGTTTTTATACAATCTTATTTCTTTTTTAATTTTTGTACTTATTTGATTCTGTAGATGTTTTAGGCCTGGGTTAAACGTTTTCTGATGGAGTCTTCTAATTTTGTTTCTTTGTTTGATTAGAAGCAGTATATGTTTTGGCAATTCAAGAGTTTGCTTATTCATTTTTTTATCAGGTATGTTTTTCATAGTAGCCTTCTGTATTGTTTCTATGTATTTTGACACGCTGGTATTCAGTTCCTCCTTAGTTTGAGGTATACTTGAGGTTAGTATCTCATTTATAATATTTTCTCTGAACGCTTTCCAGCTTGCATTTAAGTAATCTTTAGCAATGCTTTTGGGTTCAGAATCCCAATGATCATATAATATAGCTTTTACAGACCAGTGGACCGAGTTTAGCTCGTATACTGTTTTTATATTTATGTTGTCATTAAAATTTTTTGCCAGTAAGATATCAATTGTACTGGGGTTGCGCTTATTAGTGGGATAATGTGTGGGATTATCAGGCGCACTTACTTGGATGTGCTTGTCGAATGTATATTTTAATAATTTTATTCCCTTGAGATTTGCCCTTGGACAGTTCCAATTTGCGTGTTTGGCATTTAGGTCGCCTACCATGATAGCAGTTTTTGTTGTTTTAAAAATTTGATTTAGTTCATCGTCTGGGAGGATAGAATTAGGGGGAGAGTATGTGCTTACGATGCTTAAATTGTTATTGAGCTTAATGCCAACTGCTTCTATTTTGTTCAAACTATATTGTATTTCCTGACATTTTATTTTATTTTTGTAGTAGATGGCTACTCCACCAGCCGCAATTTTGGATTTTACTGTAGATCTATCTTTTCTGACACATGAGTACTCCGGGATATTACATTGTATGTTGTTTTTTAATCTAGTTTCGCAGATAGCTATTATATCCAAGTCATGTTTCATGATAAATGCTTGTAGTTCGTCACGTTTTGCGACTATGCCATTGGCATTTCAATATGCAATAAATAATTTAGTTTTGATTTTGTTATCATACAGATTAATAAGCATTTCTTAGAATGATATCGTAAAAAGCTTCGCATTTGGTTATAAGATCAGTGCTTGAGTCAAGCCTTTTGTTTGGTTCCTCAACCATAGTCAACATTTTGTTTAGATTGCATTTTTTATTAAGGTTTTGCAATTCGTTTGCTATCTCCATAAATACAGTAAAATGCGTGTTCTTACTTTTACCAGTGTTTGTTATGTTTACATGATCCTTATCTTCCATGTCCGAAGAGTCTGTTGCCACAATTGTTTTCCAAGTGCGGTCCTTGGCTTTTGAAGAGTAGAGATCCTTTCCTCGTGTTACCGCATTTCCTGCTGGTGTGTTCCTAGATGTTGATACGATCCTTGTAGTGCTATCCTCGTCTAGTAGGAAGTCCGACTGCTGCCTTCGTCTTCTTAACTGATGGTGTTTCCATGTTGATAAATCCGGGAAATTCATTTGATTGAAGATTGGGTTGTTTTGATCTTTCTCTTTGTCAGATGTCCGTCCCACAGGGTACGTTGTTTTATTGATTTTGTTTTGGTCGATCATTTTTTTGTAACTGATGTATGTTGGGCAATTTATCGAGTTAGTTGTGTGATTGCCTTTGCAATTCACACATCTAGGTTGATCCTCGGTTTTCCTTTTACAGTTTTCAGTTAAATGGTCTCCCGCACATCACATCTGGGTTTATTAAAAGAATTTGCTGTTCCGTGTCCAAAGTTTTGACATTTGTAGCACTGTGTGGTGCCCTTTTTATTTATATATGGTTCCCATTTAATCCTGACCGCACAGACAACTTTTATTGCTTTTATTTCTGGACCTTTGTGTCCTGGTTCCAGAGACACAAAGAAAAAAGGATTCAAATTTATTTGTTGTTGCTTTGTTTTCACTTCGGCAATTTTAATGACTTTTAGTCCTTGGTTTATAAGGTCGTTTTTAATTTCGTCAGTGTCGAGTTTTGGCAACCCTTTAATGACAAATTTTTTAGGTTTTTCGGTTTGTCTGGTGTAAGTATGGAATGAAAACTTATTTTCAATTAGCAGGTTTTTCATTTCTGAGTGTTGATTTATACTGGCTGGATTTATGGAGATGTTGGTTGTTGTATAGTTTATAACGTGGTACCGGGGAATTTAGCCCTGACCTCTCTCAGTATGTTGTCTTCTTGTTGTATTGTAAGTTCACTTGCATTTAGTACCAGTCTTGGAGCTTTTTGATTTACTTCATCGTTATGACTATTGTTCATATTTCTTGCTGGGTCCACACACATATTTACTTCTTCATCTGAAGTTAAGCTTCAAATCTGTTTTTAGTCTTTATATCACTCTGAACTGGGTTTATTGTAGTGTTTTTGTTTATGCTTTTGGTGGAATTACGTAGGCCAGATTTACCGGCGCACGTAGTCTTTTTCCCCATTTTAGTTTTCGAGAGTCTTTCAATTTTTAATTGTTTATGTTCATTTTTAAGTGGTTCATTTGCTCTCTCGATTTTTAGTTTCTATTTAATGTCTCTTTGGAGACACAGTGTCTCACTATGTCGGCCACTTTCCACTTTATACTCGATGCTCGAACACTATGTGTCTCGCGCGATAGGTACAAAGTTTTAATTTTTTTAATTTCCGTAATTGAATAATAATTGCTCTCTTGAGCCAATTTGCCAAGGCTGGTTCTACAATAAGTCGTTTGTCGGTGTCGGATGTCGGGCGCATGCGCTTTTACGTTGACGGTTGTCGTAACGAACTGTCGTTGACGTAAGACGTTGTCGTAACCGGAGTTGACCAACTCTCAACTTTTCCGGCTTACGATAAACGACAAGCGACTGATACGATGGACGTTAGCGAAGTAACTATGGACGTGACCGAATTAATAATAAATTTAGTGCGCGAAAATGAGTGCCTCTATTCGAAAACGAACGCGGATTATAAAAATGTGGCGAAAAAAAAATATGCGTACCAGGTAATAAGCCAAAAACTGAGATCCGAGAGCGGTATCGAAATTACAGGTTAGTTTTGTTCCAAATCGTTTGTATTATTGAAGCGAGAAAACATTTTTCTCAGTTAATTTCAACTTATATATTTTTGTTTCAGCTGAAAATATCGAAAAACGCTGGGCGTCATTGCGCGATATGTTTAGTAGGGCGCACAGGAAGCAGAAATTAGAACCATCTGGCTCGGGTTACGCTCCAACAAAAAAATGGGATTTATATGATAGCATGAGTTTTTTAACTCCGCACATTACCCATAGAAGGTTTGTTTACTTTTCATAATCAGTGTAATAATCAAAATTATCAATTTATATCTGAATGTTTCATAATTTTGTTCACAGAACGAAATCAAATTTTATGAAGCCTGCTTCGACTGAAGAGCTGGACAGCGCAGAAGTCGTCGAGGAAGATGAAATTTCGGAAGAACACTTCGCGGTTCCGCAAAGCCGGGCGCAGGCAAAGGCTGAGCCTGTTGTGTATGATACCTCCCAACCGGTACAGTCATTCAGAGGCTCTACCACACAACCACAGCCCTTCGAAGAATTAGCTCGCATATTCTGTGACCACGATTATGAAGTTGCTGAAGGTAATAATTTTTAATATATTTCTATTTTTGCATGAACTATGCAAATAAATATGTTTTTTTTTCAGCTTGCCGTCCAAGCTCATCTGTTGTATCGCTCACTCCCAGCGCAACAATTTCAAGCGGCCGTAGCTCAAGCTCGTCGTCCGTAACAACGCCAGTATTTCGACCGATTCAAAAGCCATCAATCGTACCGAATCTGGATCATTTCGCAAAAAGACGCAGGAAATCCAGTACCGACACCGAAAAAGGAATCGATGCTGCAACTCAATTATTAGGAAAGGTTGTTGATGATATGGTGACTAGTACACCCAGAAAAGATCCATACTTACTTGCGGTGGAAGAAGGTTTAAAGCACGTGCCAGCAGCGGATAAAACAAAATGCTTAATAGAAATTTTGCAAATTATTGATAAGTATCAAAAGTTTTAAATATTATACTTTTTGTACTATTTTTATTTTCACAAAGTACATAAATATACTTACAAAATAAATATTTTTGAAACATTACATTGTACAATTCTTTCCCATTTTTTTTGCTTTCTCATGGAGGAAGCTTTGTGATGTTGAAAAAAATGTTATGCTGCAAATTGAAATTCGCGTATTTAAATTTATGTCTGTATCTTATTTTTCTATTGGGTAATACCCAGATAGACATTTTACGACAACGTAACGGCAACAGGACAGTACGAAATGCAATGACGATATCGCGTTATAGTATCTTTTGCCGCCGCATTAAGCTTTATTGTGACAGCACGAAATTACGTTGAATGCTGATAAATATGTGACAAAACAGTGATACGCCGTTGGAACTGTTAGCAGCAATACGACTTATGAAAAAAGGAGCACGTCGACATAATAAATACGGCACGTCGTGCCGTTGCTGTTTAATAGTAATTAAAGCCCATTTTTGTAGCAAGAAAACATCAAATTTAAAATATACGTTGGCAGCAAACGAACAGCAAAGGGACGGCACGTTGTGCCATTCGGTTGTAGGCTTCGTTAGAACACAGGACTTACACAGTCAGTAATGAGCTAACAACACAAGTATGGCAATAGAACAGCACATTATGTTGCTGTGCTATATGAAAAAATCATAAACGTAGAAACAGCAAACGAACGGCAAAGAGACGGCACGTTGTGCCATTCGGTTGTAGACTCAATGATAGCACGCTATTGCGGCAACGAAGCGAGGAATTGATGACGAACTGTAGCGGCAGATTGAATGCGTATTTCGAGCACGCTGAGACGCATCTGTGACGGCAAAGGGACGACACGCCGTTGTCGCGTGTTTGCGGCAATAACGCGTATTCCGTTGCCGACAGCCGGACAGCATATCGACGGCACGCTGTTTCAAAGCCATGGCAGCTGAGCCCCGGTGAGTTTAGAATATGTTTTTACGTTGAAAATAATAGAATAAAATAAGTAGAATAAATGATTTTTTTCAATAAATTATTAAGCGTGCAAGTGTATCTATTATCTGATAACCATTCTATTTTTTCCCGATGTACGTAAAGCATGTCGCGTATGAGTCAGATAAGATAAACCTATATTAATTGACGAAAACGCTAATTTTTCAAGTTATTTAATTGTAGATACAGAATCTTTGGTATATACATATAAATCTCATTTTTTCTCCTTCATACCAGGTAAGTTTGGATGGAGATTTTCAGCAGGCACTATATATACATATATATATATATATATATATATATATATAAACAACAATGCAGCGCATTATAACCAATTTTTTACAATAATTATTGCCGTTCTGTATGGATTATTCTACATCAACGGTCGTTACGAAATATATTTCCAAGAAGGGAAAAATATGTAGCTCTGGATGGATACGCTGACGATGAATGTGGGCATGCAGTATAAAAGTTCAAGTTTTGCGAAATCGCTAGCCACTTTTTAATTCACAATGGTCTATCGAACCCACAAAAACCCGAATATCTTAAACCGCACACCCGTGCGTAGGGGGACCTCCTTTTAATTTCACTCGTTAAATACAATACATCTTAACGACTACGCACCTTAGATAATACATATACATACATACTTAATTTTAAACATTTTAAGGGGGTATACCGGTCGAAAAGTTTATTTTTTGAGTCATGTTTAGGAATTAATTTTGCTAAAACTATCAAACCCACAGTACCTGCGTTTCTCACACTTAATAAGACATATTTGAACCAACAACACTAATATTTATGAATTATTTTATTGAAATCTATACAAGTTATGCGTTGTTAGGCTACTCGTTGCGTGAGACGTCCGTTCAGTCAGGCAAACAAATTGTGGCGTTTCTAGTCGTCTGAATCAGACAAACCAAGCATTATTTAAATCTATGTGAATGTAGTTATCGTCTAAACTAGAACCAAGTACTAATTTTTGTATAGGAATCACAGCTGTTTGAAAATAAAGGTTCAATTTTTCTGAAAAATTGTCAACTACAACATGAGAGCAGAGCTAAAATTCTCAAGCTATTGATATGATTTTAGTTCTGACGATAACTACATTCACATAGATTAAAAAAATAATTGGTTTTTATGATTCGGATAACTAGAACCGCCACAATCTGTTCGCCCGATTGGACAAACGTCTCACGCCATAACTTGTATAGATTTCAATAAAATGGTTCATACAAATTTGTGTGTTTTCATTGAAATGTGTTTTATTATACCTCAACACAGGCACTGTAGGTTTGACAGTATTCGCAAAATTAATTCCTCAAAAAAAAACAAGCTTCTAGACCGAAATACCCCCTTGAGAGATAACATTACTGTAGATTTTTTGGAAAATGAATTTTTTTTATTTAGCTTCAAAACACTCGCAATTTTGCAGATCGTGAAATGAAACGCATTTTACCGAAAACATGATTTTTCAAAATAGCACGCAGCATAAAACAAACAACTTTAAATCTTTATACTTGAAAAATCAACCATATCTTGTAAAAAAAAACATAAAAATGCAACAATTTTTCGTGAGCAACATCGAGATGTTCAAAAATCATATCAAGTTTTATTACTCTGCAGCTTTTTCTTCGACCGCAAAAAAATTGACGAAAAAATACCTTTCTTATTTAGGTTTCTACAGTGATATTACCCCTTAATACAATATCACTTACGTAATGACTTCGTTTAACTCACTAATATTTACGAACACTTCACACATCATACTTCAAATTAAATCGGTGAACGGGATCTTTCGCTCGAAACGAGCGATTCCACAGAAGACGACGGGACTCTTAGTTGGCGGGACCGTAGGATTTTGTTGCCTGCCCGTATCCGTATCGGCGATGGCATGTCGTCGCCAGGTCAAACGTCTCTTTCGAACGCCCAATGGTTTTCCAGGTATTGATACTGTGTCGGTGAATTGAAACCATTCGGATAATTCCGATTTCTTATTACGGCCGCTATTATCAATGTAACTATGTATAATTTTAAAGATTAATTAGATATTTTGGAAATATTAACGTGGACAAATATTCTGTTTGTTATGAAAACAAAAGAAATTAATTGGTCAGATGGTATACCATACAGGGCTTCAGCGAATCCGTTTTTTCCGAAAGTTGTCTCATTGATTTTTTGATCGTGCCATGGTAAAGTCAGGGATACTGCATTTTTCATGGCGTTTTTTAATACTTCTTTTTCCGTTTCAACCAAAGTATGGCCCTTAAGTGATCCAAGACAATTGATATTCAAAGAAAAAGTTATCAATTTCGTATGGGATATAAGAAAAATGTTGTCAAATGTTTTGGTTTCAAGAAATTTATGATGGGCTTACTTCTGTAATCATCATCTGGTATTGCCTCAAAGTCTTTGGTTTCTTTAAGGCTCGAAAACGGCAAACAGTTGGGGTTGTTTCGGAAATCGGTCAAAAATTGCCGCTCATACAGTTGTCTGAGCTCGCTATACTTCAGCGGTACACTCACCGCATCTCTTTTTCGAAGGTGTCCTGAAGCGATCTGAATATCAGAAACAGTTAACAATACGATTACCAAAATACAATCACTGTAAAAAAAAACGCTCCAGATTATCCAATAAGCAAACTTACACTTTAGCGTATCTCAGCTGATTCACCGACTCCTCCGAGGCAAATTTAAACGTCTGTTGGAATTGAGGCCAATGTTGCGATGGGTTTTGCCATTGTTCATATTGGGGCACTTGTTGCTGTTGATGATATTGAGGCGCTTGTTGTTGTTGTTGCTGCTGATGTTTGTAAGCTGACAATACCCTATCGTATACGTTTCAGTAGATGCGTTCAACGCTCCATACGCGCGGGTGTTAACCCTTTGAAGGGTTAACGCCCGCGTATTTTTCTATTGAACAAATTTCCAAAATCATAGGTGTTCTTGAGGTTTTTGGGGTCGCTAATTACAATTCTGGCATCAAAATTAAAAAATTCAAGATGGCGGAACCAAAATGGCGACAGTTTTTTTCATAATTCAAATTTTTTAAATTAAAACATCTTTTTTGAAAATTCTAGTGGATCGAAAAATCTGAAAAAAATATATGTTATAATACTACGCATGAAGTATATGTGAACAAATTTTCAAAGCAATCCAACGCCCCGTTCAAGAACAGCTCAAGTTATTAGAAAAAAAAAACAAGTTTTTTCGGTTCCAATTATGTGTAACTAATAATAAATAAACAAATTTACAATTTTTTCCATGAGTATCTTGTAGCTTGAATATTCAAGTTACTAGAAACAACTTAGAAGTATAAAGGTTTTGCAAAATACAACGGCAATAAGAAAAAAACTGCAGGAAAAAAGGAGGTACATATATGTACCACTGCCCCTCAAAAGGTTAAGTTCACGGAAGTTTTTGCTGCATCTTATGTTTGTGACGATGTTGCCCTATTTCGTTACGACTGATCATGTTGCGACAATATTTCGTGTGATGTTTGGATCAATGGCTGGATATTATTTGGTTCTTCCTGTGGAGCGCATTACAAAGAGCGGAAAAATATAATTACAAAGAGCAGAAAAATATAATATGAAGATTAATCTTTGATACATTGCTTATCAATCATTTTTATGGACTCACATTATTGGGTCGATCTTTGCCGTTAACGTCGTTGGTATGAAATGTTCATACCAACGTTGTACTTCATCCTCGGTCTCGTGAAATATTGAACCAGCGCTGTTGTTTATCATGCTCGGCCCGCCCAGATTAGTCGGATATTCCATCGATCTTCAATTGTTGTTAGGGGAATTCATAGCGGCAACTACGAATATGCCGTCGGCAAGTATTTCGCTGCCATTGTCGTCGGTACGACCAGCTGTCCACGTGGGCATCGCGTAACACTTGGCGCGGACATCACTCAAAGGGACCATACTAGACACCTGGCTGAGTGCTTTGCATTTAAAAAACCAAACTTCACTCGATGGAATGCCAACATCGAAGAAAGGTTCCACAGAATCGAATTTTTTTATTATCAAATATATAATATTCTGTTGAACAATTATGTTCTCGACAATACATATTGCTGAATCCTTAAGCAAACAAGTACGATTCCGATTTTTTTTATTCAAGGTGAACTTTTGAGTTTTCAAGCGGCGGAATTGAGCAACATCGTGTGTGTTAATGCCGCGGGGCAGCGGCCCAGTGTTGTGTTGATCAAGAGTGACTGGAGCTTCAGCGGTACTCGTGCATGAACGAGAAGCCACGATTATCTGAGCATATTCAGCTATTCTGTTCGCTATTTGCTGCAGAGATAAGTGCGGTTTCCGGACGTACCGCCGAAAATGTTGCATAGCGTTTTCAAACGGGAAAGCGGAATACTCGTCAAGCGGGCCGAAGACTTCAACATCGTCAACAAGATGCAATAATCCGTGAACGTTATAACTAACGAAATTGTGACCATACAGACGTGGGCATTGAACGACGAAAAGTTTCAAAGCAATTCTTGCGTATGTTAATAACTTACGAGAAGGATCGCTTGAAATTAATATACGTGCCGCACTGCTGAGCAGTAGGAAGTGGTTGTATAAATCAGTGGTCAATATACCGTGCAAAACGACGGGTCCTGCATACAGTAAAAATTGACGAAACTCGGTAGCCTTCCATCGGGAATAGCAATCCAACGGCCGAGGCCTACGCGCGAATTCAGAGGGACTCCAGTCGTACAGTGCTCTGAGTCGATCCGAAATTAATTGAATGTCCCGGGCACACATTTTACTCGTATTTGAAAACTTCCGATGAACCCAAGCCATAAGCGTTCGCTTCGTGACACCAAGATAGAGTAAATGCATTGCTTCAAACGGAACTTGTGATACGGGCCCCATGGGAAGATGTGCGACGGGACTTTCCTCGCCACGATGATGTTCTTCATAGTTTTTCCTGAAATACCCTTCGTCAGTTCGGGGTATATTGTTGATTTGCTCGTAAGATAAACGCGTCCCCAAATGTTCACCACTTATTTTACATTTTGAGCAAGGATTAGTCGAGTTGTGGCCCATGTGACTCAATATAAAGGCACGAGCAGGCGCGTCTGCGATAAAACCTCGGATGTACAAGGGATATTTTGATCCCTGATAAATAATGCCTTCCTCTACTACGATTCGTTGTAGGTCTTCGACGAAAAGTCGAAGGAATTCCATTGCGCTGGCGGGTTTCTTGGGTCCTCGGTAAATGCCTATCACTCCTACCGCAGAGTTTGCGAGGTTTGCGATTTTACATTGAATAGGCCAAATTTGATTATTGCCCGAGTTATCAAGACTGGCTCCGTCCGTGCTCCAATATATTTCCAAGTGAGCCGGAATTTGATTCACCTTTATCAAATCGAGAATACCAGTGAGCGCGTAATCTGTTCCCAAATGAAGATATTGCCCCGGGTGTACGTTAGTCAATTCCACTGGTTCCCGCGGTGTGCCCAAAAGCGTTTTCACTGTCTTCGGAAGGGTAGCGAAACACAAATGCCTTTTCAACTTGTTAAGGAGATCATTTCCTGCACGATGACTGATGTTGTTCTCGAGTAGCCATGAGGCCAAATCATGGCGGAAAGTGTTGCTATCCTGTTGGTCTTTATCCGACGATTCAGCAAGCTCAGACTCCTCGCTAGACTCTACATCTTGAACCGATGATGCGTCATGACTTTCGCTTGCATTATCGTTTTCAATATCCTTATCGTTTTCTGACAGCAACGCGCCCATGGATTCAGTTTGTGGCGAAGTAGGCTCCGCATTTATAGGAGATGCGCCCCGCAAGCTAGAATTATCCCTAGCATCATCGGAAAAGTTGGAGACCCTTGTCTCAGTGGCTATTGACGAAATGTCTCGAGTTCCTTCACTCACTGAATCGGCCAGCCTATTTTTTCTAAGCTCTCTCTTTATTGCACGTCGCTGCCTCGAGGATAATTTTTTAAATGCCTTTCGACCACGAGACTTTTTCACTGCCGGTCGCATTTTACTAATTGTTATAATCTCGGGATCTTTCTTCTATTCGAGGATGAGGACGATAAGAGCAGCAACTGCTTGCGCTTCGGGTTCTTTCGAGGCTTGGTTGCGCGTGATGACCGAGAACCAGCTTGATATGTTGGGAGCCTAAATAAAAAGACATTATTGTCAAATCAATGAAAACCGCACAAGATACATGAATTGAATTTCATACTTTTTAAAAAAAGTTCAGAAAAATTTCGAGCGAAACCTGTTTACATAATTTTCGCTCTTACGCGGCTCTGTCGATAAATAATTGAAAAAAAAAACAAATACTTTTTTTCACGATCCGACAATTATTTACAATTGACGATTCTTTTTCTCATTTATCAAAAATGTTGTTTGAAAACAAGTTTTCTGCACGACAAATAACGAAGAAGGACCGAAGATTTCAGTAAATTGTGAAAAAGTGTTTGAATTTTTCAATTTTTCATACAAAGAGCCGCATCTGAGCGGAAAATGTTTTCATAAGTTTTTCATTGTAAATCTTCTTAATTTTATAAACGAAGAATTAAATTTTACGGGATAGATGATAAACAAGTAGAATAAAGAACTGAGTGGTAAAAATGGCTAGTTTTTGTAACTCGGAAAATTACCTATCGAAAATCAAGTTTTTGTCTTTCAGAGTTTTCAAAAAAATTATATTCGATGGAACAATTTCGGGGTACAGTATTCGAAGAGTTATGAACCCTTTACCGCCTATAGTCACGGCGAGAAAAAGCAAAAGATAATAGTCACATTTGACGAACAGTACATTTATTAGAGAATATTGTTTCACACTAAATTATAGAAGTCTTTTTTTCACTTACGTTTAATTCAATGTATACTGAATGTAAATTCACAAAACCTCTACAAATTATAACCACGGACATGCAAATTTTTTGCAAACAAATAATTTATGAACTCATATCTCCGTGACCGCGGAGGCTGCAGTCCAAAAAACGTCATTTTTTAAAAATTAAATTTTGTACAAAAAAAAATTGTTTTACGTTAATTGTTCTTAACATATACAAATAAAATTCGTTATCATTTTTTAATTCCATTTACAATACTCGAGCATCCAAGTAAGCAAGTCAAGCATGCTGAAAAAGTGTTTACGACCATAAAAAAGTGAGAAATACTGAAATGCGTCAATTGGATGCAGATAGAATTTTTTAAATCAACGCGTTTTAACTGTAACAATATTACTTCAGAAAAGAATGTTTTAAACGAAAGTTGAAGGAAAATGCATATTGTAAATGGCAAGTAATACAAGAAAATCACCAAGGAAAAAAAGATAGGAAATTTAATCATCCACAAAAAAGTTCTCATCATTTTTCGATTACAGTACACGGTTACGCAGGTATAAGGCAATGGAGTTTCTGGCAAAAATATGGCACTTCTGGAGTTGCAATTTGTAAGGATTTTGCAGACTTACTTTCAGTATGTAACATTAAATCGAAGTGGGAAAAAAATACATATACTCCGGTGATTTAATGCACTTTTGACAAGAGTACTGGCTCTTTTATTCACTGCATTAAAAAAGGATTATCGAAATATGAAATATTAAAAAATTAAAGAACGTTGCTTATAAAAACTGTATACATTTTTCAAAGTATCCACAAATTATTGTT
This sequence comes from Netelia fuscicornis, assembly GCA_946811545.1. Classification (NCBI taxonomy): domain Eukaryota; kingdom Metazoa; phylum Arthropoda; class Insecta; order Hymenoptera; family Ichneumonidae; genus Netelia; species Netelia fuscicornis. Next base: position 20,756,110 of record OX328013.1, read on the forward strand.
TTTGGCAAAGACTACCCATCAGTAAATATATTCGTCATGTTTTTCAAAATCAGAACAATATGTGCAGTATTGGAGATAATGACGTCTTTTCTCCCCAATAATAATCTTTCAAATAAAGTTAACTCAGTATTCAAACATACTTTGAATAAATGCAACCAATTCATGGCGTTCACATTAATTCATTCATGTCATGAAATACATTCGTATTGAGAGGCAAAAACAATGATTATGATCGGCGAAAGGTATTCAACTAATTATTTAACTTTCTACTTGGAAACTTGTTCCTCAGTTTAATAACGAATCATTTTATTTCATTCACGTATCTGATTGTTTTTTGAAACTCTTTTTAAATCTTTTGCTCTCTCCAATAAATGAGGACACATACGTAATACATGAAGTTATCACATCAAAAAATAAGTAAATCCCTATAATTTTCGTCAATAAAAGAATAAACTGTCTCTCCAGAATGAATTGTCGATATATCGCGCAGTCATTCACTACTAGAATCAAAATATACGCACGGCACACGACTTCCAATCGGTACATTATTTGCAATTGTCATCGCAAATTTAAAGAAATATATATTCTAACCGAGCATTGAATGTCTTCAAAATACACAAATTTTTTATAACAAAAATGAATTGAAACAACAAACAAAGAGAAATGAAAAACGCGAGATGAATTGAGATTCGATTCACAAAGGAAACTTGATCTTTATATTGCGAGTAAAAGGCCAGTATCCATTGGTTAGTAACACATTGCCGCAAAAAAAATCAACTTTTTTACAACACAATTACGAGAAAAATTCATTTACGAACCGAAAATAAGGACGGACACATCATAAAATTAATTTTCGATCAGTGAACTATTCTCAATATTCTTCAGTAATTATCGAAGATAAGTATTCTGCATCCGTGTATAACTGGTCTCCTAGAAATCCGATCATTTTCATTCGATCATAAACGAAAACGACAAAAATATCTGTCATCTATAAAAAAAAAATGTTTCTTAAGAATGAACAGTTGATGCCTTCCGCAAATTCATTCACGACTAAAAATTAATGATAGAAGCCTCATAGACCAATTCTCAATCAGTAAACTAGTCGCAATTTTTTTGCAAATTACAAATATGTATATGCCAATTGAACATTCAATGTTTTCCAGAAAAACAAATTTTTTTTAGAAAAAAAAATTCATATGCAAGATTCATCAGATTTTCATATAGAAATACATCTCAATAGATCTTGAGCAAAAAAGAAAATAATCTGACAGTCGCAAATGAATTAGCAACATTTTATGCAAATTAAAAATTAATAATAATAATAAATACTTCTCAAGCCATTATCAAATTAGTCAGTCAAATGCAAGTTTTATCCTCAATGAAAACGTTAAGTGTCTTTGTGACTCAAAAGTTTTAAATAATAAAACACATTTATATAAGTGAAGTAAATAAAAAACTTGACATAAATATCGATTTGATTAACTAATCAAACTTTCAAATTTAAACCTTATATTTCTCGATAAAAAATATAAAATTTGCTGTCGTTCAAAACACAAATTGTTGGCATGTTACGCGAATACATGTACGACCGGAAGTAATGATAGATACATCGTAAACTGATCATTAAACTATGAAAATTAGAATCATTAAACTATGCGCAACATTTTTTTCTCATTAAAAAAATGTATATACTGCAGCCGAGTATAAATCGCCTAGATAAATTGAAGAAAAAAAAATTCGCTATGCTTTTCGACAGTACAAGAAAAACTACTTCCTTTTCAGAATAAATTGCCAAGAATAAATACAACTTACGCAAATACATTGAATTATAGAAAAAGGACACAGCATAAAGCGGCTTTTAATAAGTAATTTATTTGCGATTCTCATGAAAAAAAAAATATATATACAAATATACATATTGTAGACAAGCATCAATTGTCTTCGTGAAACACAATTTTTTTGTTGACGCACAGAAAATTACTAACATGAGATTGTCAGTGTTTCATTGAGGTGATCATTGATCTTGATATATTTTGACGATAAAAGAAAAGAATCTGGCCTACAAAAAAGCATTACTGACAAATACTATACGCAAATGCAGTTGAGAATCGAAAAAATGAGAGATAGTTCATGAACCGATATTTAATCAGTACACTATTCGCAGTTTTCGAAGCATTTAAAAAAGTATACATTTTCATTAAGCATCGAATGCCTTCGAAAAAAAAACCTTTTCTTTCAATCCAGAAATAAAGCAATAAAACAAAAAATACAATAAAATTTCTATAATGAAAGGAAAATATGCGTTGAACGAATTCATTTATGAATCGAAAACAATGAACACATCGTGAAACAATTTTTAATCAGTAAACTGTTTGGAATATTTTTTTCAAATTACTTACAATATTTATACTGCAGTCAAATATAAAGTGCCTGCGTGAGCTTGCATTGTTTAATTGGCAACAAAAAAATAACGCGAAATGAATCGGGATCAAATTAATAAAATGTTCTCGTTATTTCTTCATAATAAGAAAATACAAAATCTTTCGTCGTACATGAAACACCGACTTTTTAACAAATTTCTTTACGAATAAAGAATGGATACATAGTAAACCGAGTACGGCTTAGTACATAAATTGCGACATTTATCAACAATTCCCAAGGTAAATCGTGATTTTTACGATAAAAATATGTTCATATTTCTTGACAATAACAGGAAAAACCCCGGCTTTCTAGTATACATAGCTTATATTTCATGCGAGCTTTTTTACGAATAGACGAAAAATGATAGACTGTAAGAGATTATTCGCGATATTTCGTCTCAATTACAAAGTACATACATAGTTCAATCAAACGTAAAATGCTGTGAATACATGTATCTTCAAAGAAAAAAAAAACTAAGCGCGAGATCTATCGCGATTTCTTGAAAAACATATTCGTAATATTTTTCGTCAAGACAAGACAAGAAACTGTCAGGCATTAATGAATTGCCGTCATCCAATATATATACATTCACTAATGGAAAGAAAGGATGAACGCTTGATTAACCGATTTTGAATTAGTAAATTATTCGCAATTTTTATCACGAATAAAAATTTGTCGGTCAACCGTTAACTGCCCTCAAAAAACAAGTTCTTTATTTATAAAAATAACAAAATGAATAAAAAGCAAAAAAATTAATGTGAGTCAATCGGGTTGAATAAAAAAATCAATCTAGAATATTTTTCGGCGATAAAAGAAAGAATCCGATGGTCAAAAAAGAATTACCTACATTTTCAGTAAATTCATTTACGGATAGAAAATAATTGCAGATGCTCATAAACAGTTTTTTTGAAATAGTACATTATTAACATTGTTCCTTATAAATTCAAATAAAACAATATTCCATTTACACCTGACTTAGTTTTGTACAACCCGAAACTTTCCATTACAAAAATCGTGAAAATTCCGAATTCCGTCAATCTTTAATCAAATAGCATGATCGACATTTTTTTCGATAATACGATATGAGAATTCGTAAAACGTAAATATTTTTACGAGCATAGAGCTACAATGAATGCGCGATAAACCGGCATTTCGCCATTAATTAATGGACTATACATCGATATAAAAAAAATAAGAAATGTATTTTTGTGAAATATGATTCGCCATGCGACTCAATCATGGCACATGCGAGTGTGACCAGGAATTCCTCGAAACATGTTTTTTTTTTCGTAAAAAAAAATATATATCATCCGGTTATACACAGCCAGTCTCGATAATTTATGCGAAACACACGTTTACTATAAAGAAACAGAAATTAAGAAAAAAGTCAAAACTGTTTAAGGGAAAGAATATTTTTTTAATGTCACTAATTCACATTTAATTGAGAAAATAAACTTGATATTTCTCGATAATAAATGAAAATATCCGTTGATTCGCAATTTATTGTTACGCAAATTCATTGGCGGATTGAAAATAATGACAGAGGCTTCACGAACCGAGTTTCAATTGATGAATCAATCATGACATCTTGTTGTACACTAATAGATGCACATTGAAGTCAAAAACCAAACGTCTGAGTAAAACAAATTTATTATTTAAAAAAAAATTTTTTGCGAGATTATTCGACATGAGTAAAGATATGGTCGGTAATGAACAAGTTTTAGAAATCGTATGCAAACTTATATTCGTTAATTACAAAAAAGAACACGGCATTTAGCCGGCTTTCATTAATTTAATTATTTACAACTTTTACCACAAATTAAATAAACAAACATAATTTATGGCAATCGATTGACCGATTGAATGCCTTTTAGAAAAACGTTTTTAAATATGAATAAATTATGAAAAAATAATAAGAATAAAAATGCAGAAAAATTGGGATTTTATTGAGACATCAGACTTGATATTTTTCGATTATAACAGAGAAACATCCGTTGATTGAATATACAAAGTTCCGTAATATTACGCGGATTGTTTTACGAATCGAAGATAATAATAGACACATCATAAGTCAATTTTCAATAATTAAACTGAACTCAAAATTTTGTTAAATCGAAAAACAAGTATATATTACAATCGAGTCGGAACCGCTTTCAAAAAACACAAATATTTCAATGAAAATGAGAATGATGAACACAAAGATCAATCCTGATTGAAACAATAAAATGTTTGATACGTCTCTTTCCGAAAAAAAATGCCTTTTTAGAAAAAAATATTTACGACATCAAATGCAAATACATCAACTAATATAAATACATACTAGCCGTGTCATAAACCGAATTTTAATCAGTATGCTATTCGCAATCGTTATTACAAAATAAACAAATTATATTACCTAGTCGCGCATTCACTGTTTTTGAGAGAAACAATTAAAAAATTGTTTCTCGGTAGAGGACAAAAATATAAACGCTATAGAATGGTCGGTTCTTTATTGAGATGTCGATCTTAATGTATCTCGTCGATAAAAGGATAAATCGAACAGTCGAAAACGAATTACCGACTTCTTATGTGGTTTCAAGCGAGAGTAGAAAATAATGAAAGGCGCTTCACGAACCGATTTTCAATTAGTGAACGAATCGCTATTTTCATCGCAAATCACAAAGGATGTAATCTAGTCAAACATAAAGTGTTTATCTGAAACACAAGTTATTTAAGAAAAAAATAGAAAATACTCGATCAACGGTAATTTCATCGATAAATAGTTCTCGATAGTTGTCGACAATTAAAAAATAATCCGTCTGTTATCAATAAGAACGTCAGAAAATAAAAACAAATACATGATCGACCAGAATTCAATCGATAAATCGATTCAAATTCGATGATTCTCGACAAATGGATCATATAATAATAGGTACTACGTCATAAACTAATTTTTATTCAATAAATATTTAGCGATATTTATTAATCATGAAACATATATATACAAATTCTAGTCGAACATAGATCGCCTATGTAAAAAGTAACTGTCGCTAAGCGGTGCGACGCGCGGGCCATTTTTACGCTATTCGAGGGAACAAGAAAACGTTCGACGACTGCGTATAACGTTCTGGTGCGGCAACGAGGCCCTGTGTCGTTGGCAGTTGAGCGCGCGGTCCCGCATGTTTACTTTACACAAGCGCGGACCCCACCCAATAGAAGGGCAAAACGTGCCGATATACATAATTTGAGAATATGAAAATTTCAAGGCGTTTTTAGGTTTGATGTTTTTTTTTTTGCATCTCTTCGGATCGTTCAAGAAAAGAAACGTGATAATAATCTTACATTGAGAAATTAAGGAAAAAAATGTGGGAACAAATTAACGCGAAGCCTTTCACGGACGAAAACGACGTGGGGAAAGCGACTGCCACCCGACTGGACGCGCGCACACCAAGTTTTCCACGAACGCGACTCTCAATACCGCGTGAAAAAATCATTTCTTTTATTTTTATGAAAAAAATGTAGATTTTGCAACGACAAACACAACGATCGGAAGGCGATTGTCACTCGACTCGACGCGCGGGCGTCAATTTTTCGACAAACGCGACGCTCGATGCCGCGCAAAAAACAACGATTTTTTTTCTTTATAACAAAACTTCGACGTAATATTGCACTGAAATATTTTTCGTCGGCTATTGAACACGATCGAACTTTGTAGGTTGAAAAAAATATGGATCAATTGAATGTGCGAACATGATGTCCGCTACGCACAAATCAACGTACCGGCGATCGAAGCATGCCCGCCGACCGAGCTACAGCGGATATATCACACATTTTTATCATAAACTTTCGCGGTTCGATTTTTTACTAATAATATTCAAAGATCAAAATACGTGGGTTAGTCCGGTGGCTTGAAGAGAAATCGAGAATAAAATGTAGCAAACAATAAAAAAATGCGTTGTATTCAATGTTTGCGGTGTGGAAAATAATTGTCACTTACTTGTTGATATATTCCGTCGAGTTGGTATTTGACAATGCCGTTAATTGATAAGAAGCGCCCGCCGATGTCCGAATACTTGTTGATCTGGTTTTTTTCGTCACAGGAAATAATAATCACGTGCAGCGTCCACACTGTACGGGAGAACGTCGAGAAATGCCGGTGGACGCGCGAATGTTATTCTTTGTTACCACAGCGGAGGTGCGGCAACGTGGCCCACCACGGATAGCGTTAGCGCGCGACATCACCCCCTTCCTCAGGCGGGGTGGTACCTTGAGTACAGGGAACAAGGGAAATGCACGCGCTAAAGCTATCCAAGATGGGCCTCGTTACCCCCACTACCGCCGCTGTAACCACGAACGTTCGCGCGTCCCCCGGCATTTCTCGACGTTTTTCCGTACAGTGTGGATCGCGCACGTGATTATTATTTCCTCTAACCAAAAAAAATAGACCAACAAGTGTTCGAATATCGGCGGGGGCTTCTAATCAATTAACGGCATTATCAAATACCAACTCGACGAAATATATTAACAAGTAAGTGAGAATTATTTTCCACACCGTCATAATTTAAACCAACGCATTTTTTTAATTGTTTGCCACATTTTATTCCCGATTTCTTTTCGATTCACCGGACTAATGCCCCTATTTCGTTCTTTGATTATTATTGGTGGAAAAAAACCGCGAAAGTTTATGATAAAAGTGTCTGGTATATCCCTTGTAGCTCGGTCGGCGGGCATGCCTCGAACGCCGGTATGTTGACTTGTTCGTAGCGGACATCGCGTTCGCACATTCAATTGATCCATATTTTTTTCAACCCACCATATTTGATCGTGTTCAATAGACGACGAAAAATATTTCAGTGCAGTATTACGTCGAAGTTTTGTTATGAAGAAAAAAAATTGGTGTTTTTGCGCGGTATCGAGTGTCGCGTTTGTCGAAAAATTGACGCGTCGAGCCGAGTAACAATCGCCTTTCGACCGTTGTGTTTGTCGTTGAAATATCTACATTTTTGTCATAAAAATAAAAGGAATGATTTTCTTACGTGGCATCGAGTGTCGCGTTTGTCGAAAAAAATGACGCCCCCGTGTCGAGTCGAGTCACAATCGCCTTCCGACCGTTGTGTTTGTCGTTGAAATATCTAAATTTTTGTCATGAAGATAAAAGGAATGATTTTTTGTACGCGGTATCGAGAGTTGCATTCGTGGAAAAATTGTTGCGCGCGCGTCCGGCCGGGTGGCAGTCGCTTTCCGCACATCGTTTTTATCCGTGAAAGGCTATAAGTTTATTTGTTCCCACATTTTTTTCCTTAATTTCTCAATGCTAGATTATCATCACGTTTCTTTTCGTGAACGATCCCAAGAAACGCAAACAATTTTTCAAATTGAAATACATCTGGAAAACATCTTGAAATTTTCATATTCTAAAATTGTGTGTAATCCACGTGTTCCACCCCTTCTTTTAGGACGGGTTCATGCTTGTGTAGAGCAAACACGCGCGACCCCACCTCGTTGCCCCACCACCGCTGTGGTAACAGAGAACATTCGCGCATCCACCGGCTTTCTCGACGTTTTCCCGTACAGTGTGGACCGTGCACGTGACTATTATTTCCTGTGACGAAAAAAACCAGATCAACAAGTATTCGGACATCGGCGGGCGCTTCTTATCAATTAACGGCATTGTCAAATACCAACTCGACGGAATATATCAACAAGTAAGTGACAATTATTTTCCACACCACAAACATTGAATACAACGCATTTTTTTTATTGTTTGCTACATTTTATTCTCGATTTCTCTTCGATTCACCGGACTAACCCACGTATTTTGATCTTTGAATATTATTAGTAAAAAATCGAACCGCGAAAGTTTATGATAAAAATGTGTGATATATCCGCTGTACCTCGGTCGGCGGGCATGCTTCGATCGCCGGTACGTTGATTTGTGCGTAGCGGACATCACGTTCGCACATTCAATTGATCCATATTTTTTTCAACCTACAAAGTTCGATCGTGTTCAATAGCAGACGAAAAATATTTCAGTGCAATATTACGTCGAAGTTTTGTTATAAAGAAAAAAAATCGTTGTTTTTTGCGCGGCATCGAGCGTCGCGTTTGTCGAAAAATTGACGCCCGCGCGAGTGTCGAGTGACAATCGCCTTCCGACCGTTGTGTTTGTCGTTGCAAAATCTACATTTTTTTCATAAAAATAAAAGAAATGATTTTTTTACGCGGTATCGAGAGCTGCGTTCGTGAAAAACTTGTTGCGCGCGCGTCCAGCCGGGTGGCAGTCGCTTTCCGCACATCGTTTTTATCCGTGAAAGGCATAAGTTTATTTGTTCCCACATTTTTTCCTTAATTTCTCAATGCTAGATTATCATCACGTTTCTTTTCGCGAACGATCCCAAGAAACGTAAACACTTTTTCAAATTGAAATACATCTTCAAATTTTCATATTCTAAAATTGTGTGTAATCTACGTGGTCCACTCCTTCTTTTAGGAGGGGTTCATGCTTGTGTAGAGTGAACACGCGCAACCCCACCTCGTTGCCCTACCACCGTTGTGGTAACAGAGAACGTTCGCGCGTCCACCGGCTTTCTCAACGTTCTCCCGTACAGTGCGGGCCGTGCACGTGATTCTTATTTTCTCTAAGCAAAAAGACTAGACCTTTTTTTTCAAAAATGAATACTTGCCTAAATCCAAACGACATACTCTGTAAAATCTTATTGAGAAGCTACAGTTAGAATTTGAACTCATTCGGATAAAAATTGTGAGAGTTATTTTACATGTCTTTTTAAAAACATATTTTTCTGACAACGTCCGTGAGCTGCTATTTTGTATTATTTTTTTTTTCAAATAAAAAATGAAATGTAGCTTATTACATTTATAAATACGTAGTAAACTTGGTTGTACTAATAATACATTTTTCCCGTTAAAAAAATACCATACTGTTTTCGGATTTCTTTAGTGGCATAATGCCTTAACACAGATGATGTTGCCCAATACTGCCGCTTGAAAAATCTAAGGTTCCCCTTGAGTACAAAAAATCGCTATCGTTTTTGTTTGCTGAAGCGTGCAGCAATATGTAGGCCGAAGACCTGATTGTTTATCCGAATATTATATATCAGTTTGTCGAAAAATTCGATCCGTGGAACCATTCTTCAATATTTGCTTACATCTTGAAAAATTAGGTTCTGTAAATGCAAAATACTTGGTCGGGTGCCTTCTATGATCCCGTTGAAAAATGTCCGCGCTAAATGTTATACGATACCCACGTGGTCACCCGGTTATACCGACGACAACAGAAGGTAGCTACTGGTCGATGGTATATTCGTGCTTGGCGCTATGAACTCCCCTATAATAATTGAGGATCGACACAGAAATTGCCTTTCCTAATTAGAAGACGATTTTAAAATACACAGCATGAGTCATCAACGCCCACCGCGAGATGTACGAAAACCTCCTTATCTCAATGATTATGAACCGAACTTCGAAACATCTTCGGACGAACATTCAGCTAATCTGGGCAGACGCAGCACGCTGAACAAAGGGGGTGGTTCGACATCTCGCGAGATCGAGGATGCATTGCAACGCAAGATGATGTGTCTGCACGAAACTGACATACCAACACCGGTAACAGCGAACAATAAACACAATGATGTGAGGAGTCTAAAAATTTAATTGTTAATAAGTAATGTATTGAAGATTAATCTTAATATTGCATTTTGACGCTCTTCGTAATGCACTCTGCAGCAAACATCAGTCGAAAAATCATTGCAACCCGACCAGACGCAGCCAACTTACATCAACTTAACTCCTGCTCGTACTGGAGGGCTAAACGCATCCACCGAAATGTCCACAACACGGTCTTGCACATCGAACGAACAGCAACAGCAACAACAACAACAACAACAACAACAACAACAACAATACCAACAACAGCAACAACCGTCTCAACAACAACTGCAACAAGAGTTACAAGCGCACCAACAACAACAACAAACGGCGCAAGATCATCAAGAACAACACCAAGTGCTCCAATACGGTCAACATCAACAACAAGTTCCCCAGTATCTTCAACAACAATATGAACCATGGCAAAACCCACAGCATTATTGGCCCCAATTTGGACAGACGTTCAAATTTGCCTCAGAAGAATCAGTGACTGAGCTGAGGAAGGCAATAGTGTAAGCTTTCTTTTTGAATTAACTAAAGAGTTTTTCGTTGTAGTGACTATATTTTGGTCATCGTATTGTCATAACTGTTTTTTATATTTAGATCATTGGAGGACAGCATGAAAAAAGAGATGCGGTAAGTATGACGCTGACAAGAGAGCTCTCATACAATTGTCATTCTTTGTAGTAATGGTAATCTCGATGTGACATATTTATTATTAATTGATTATTTTCGTGATTTTCAATCGAACGATAGTAAGCTCAGACAACAGTACGAGCGGAGCCTTTCGACCGATTTTCCGATGAAACCTAATTGTTTGCCGCTCTCAAGTCCCGAAGAAATCAAAGATTTCGAGACAATTTCAGATGATGACTACAGAAGTATAGTAAGTCCATCATGAATTTCTGAAAACCGAAACATTTTACAACATTTCTCTTATAGCTCTCACAAATTTAACTTTTCTTCGAAGGTCAGTTATCTCGGATCACTCGGGGGTCCCACGTTGGTGGAAACGGCAAACGAAGTTTTGAAGAACGCCATGAAAGATGCAGTATCCCCGGCTTTAACATGGCACGGCCGAAAAATTAACGAGATAGCTTTCGGAAAAACCAGATTCGCTAAAGCTCTTTATGGTATGCCGTCTGACAAATTAATTTTTTTTTTATAACAAGTAGAATATTTCTTCACGGTAAGATGTTCAAGATGAATAATTGATCTTTGTAATGATTACATTGATAACAGCGGCTGTAGCAAAGAACCGGAGTTATCCAAAACCGGATTGGTTTCAATTCACCGAATCGATGACGAACGCGCTTAGAAGTGCCAAACAGCGTCATCGAAACTACCTCAATAGCTTGGAAAACCGTCGGGCGATCGGAGGAGACGTTCGACCCGGCGAGCAACGGGCCACTCCCGACATGGATACGGGCAGGCAAGAAAATTCAAACGACCAACGTTCCCGTAGAGTCATCAACCAGCGATCCCGCCAAAGAAGAATCTCATGGTCTTCTATGGATTCAGTCGTTAGCGAGCGATCCCGATCCCGATCACCGACGTAGTATTAAGTATGAATAAGTAGAAGTAATATAAGTTATTAAGTCGTCATGTAAAAAATATTCTATTAACTATTATAAGGGGTAATATTACTATAGAGGCTTTAATAAAAGCGTGTACTTTTATTCATCGTATTTTATTTATTCGTCCATTTTTTGCAGTCAAAGGAAAAGCCGCAGAGTAAAAGAACTGAATATGATATTTAAACATCCTGACGCTGCTTATAAAAATTGTTGAATTTTAACGTTTTATTTTTACAAGATGTAGTTCATTGTTCAAGTAAAGATTTAAAAATGTTTTTTTAAGCTGCGTGCCATTTTGAAAAATCATATTTTCAGTCAAATGCGGTTTAACTCATATTCTGCAAAATTGTGAGTGTTTTTAAAGGCTAATTTTAAAAAATTGATTTTCCGTGCGGGTTAGATATTCGGGTTTTTGTGGGTTCGATAGACCACTGTGAATTAAAAAGTGGCTAGCGATTTCGCAAAACTTGAACTTTTATACTGCATGCCCACATTCATCGTCAGCGTATCCATCCAGGGCTACATATTTTTCCCTTCTTGGAAATATATTTCGTAACGACTGTTGATGTAGAATAATCCATACAGAACGGCAATAATTATTGTAAAAAATTGGTTATAATGCGCTGCATTGTTGTTTATATATATATATATATGTATATGTATATATAGTGCCTGCTGAAAATCTCCATCCAAACTTACCTGGTATGAAGGAGAAAAAATGAGATTTATATGTATATACCAAAGATTCTGTATCTACAATTAAATAACTTGAAAAATTAGCGTTTTCGTCAATTAATATAGGTTTATCTTATCTGACTCATACGCGACATGCTTTACGTACATCGGGAAAAAATGGAATGATTATCAGATAATAGATACACTTGCACGCTTAACAATTTATTGAAAAAATCATTTATTCTACTTATTTTATTCTATTATTTCCAAGGCAAAAATATATTCTAAACTCACCTGGGCTCAGTTGCCATGGCTTTGAAACAGCGTGCCGTCGATATGCTGTCCGGCTGTCGGCAACGGAGTACACGTTATTGCCGCAAACACGCGACAACGGCGTGCCGTCCCTTTGCCGTCACAGATGCGTCTCAGCGTGCTCGAAATACGCATTCAATCTGCCGCTACAGTTCGTCATCAATTCCTCGTTTCGTTGCCGCAATAGCGTGCTATTATTAAGTCTACAACCGAACCGCACAACGTGCCATCTCTTTGCCGTTCGTTTGCTGTTTCTACGTTCATGATTTTTTCATATAGCATAGCAACATAACGTGCTACTCTGTTGCTTTAGTTGTGCTGTTGGCATATTGCTGAAAATTGTGGCATCACGCCGTAATGGTATGCTGAATTGTTGCACAAATATAACGTTAGAACTATATGATTTTTGCCGAAAAGTGAACTGCACGACGTGCAGCCTCCTTGCTGCCAAACGGGTGTCATTCATGTGGCAATTTTGTCGGCAACCTTACGTTAGTCCTTTTCGCAACTAGACCGTCAAATTTATGTACGTGTCGTTAGTTTGCTGCTCAATTCGGAAGCAAACTGTACAATATTTGCGTCACGAAATTACAGTTCGTAACGTCAAGTTGCCGTTTTTTTTCTGTTTCTTATTTTTTCACAGCACGTTTGTCTATCTGGGTAGCTTCCCATTGCCAAGGAACACTCCCTTCCTCAGAAACTAAGTAATTTGCGAGCATGTCTCGTTGTCGTATCGCGGAGACTGTCGGATTATTCGAACTAATTCGTCCAAGTGGCTGAATTATATTATTTTCTCTCAGCATATTTCTCCAGTTTCCTAATCTGACTCGGCCGTTCAAATCTTCACGATCTATCATCGTTTCGTTCAAGTATTCGGTGTTGTTCAAATTTGTCGTTATTATAAAATTATATAGGCAGGTAATCGCTTGAATAATTGATTCCATTGTCTGTACTTTTAAAGCTACCGGCTTTTGTAAAATTTGCCATCGTGCTGCGAGTATGCCGAAAGCATTTTCAACAACGCGACGTGCTCGGCTCAGTCGATAATTGAAAACTTTTGTTCTATCAGACAACAAATTTCGTCTGGCGTACGGCCGCATTAAAAATTTTTTCAGAGGGAACCCTTCGTCACCGACAAGATAATATGGCATCGGAACTTCTGTATTCGATAAATGACGGGGAGATGGCAAGTGGACTGTGTTGTTTTCGAATGCTGCATTAATTTCTGTGTTCGACCAAATTCCAGCATCGTTCAAGGAACCTATAAACAAAATAATATAACTATATATTTCAGATTGGGCGCTTTATTCATATAAATAATCAATCTTCCAAAAATATCCTTACCATAATCTCCAACGTCAATTGAAATAAAGCGATATTGGGCATCGACAATAGCCAACAATACCATGCTAAAATAGCCTTTGTAGTTGTGAAATGCACTGCCAGATCGTGGTGGAGCACGAATACGACAATGCTTTCCATCTACAGCTCCAACGCAATGTGGAAAATTCCACTTCTCTTCGAATCCGTGGGCAATTTCTAGCCACTCATTTTCACTCTGAGGACATTTCAAGTACTGAGGATGCAGTACTTCCCAAATTGCGATGCAGACCTCCGGAATTATCGAGTAAACGGTCGACTTTCCAATTCGAAATAATAGTCCAGTCGTTGCCACGCTATCTCCATGAGCTAGAAAACTAGGAATGACATCAAGTTTGTTTATTTATCCGGTTAGGTGTTGAGCATATGAACAGATTTTCTCATAATAATAGAATAAAAAAATATTTATTAACTTTTGTATTCCACGTAGTTTATATCAATAACAAAATATCAAAAACAAACCTCAAACATACTGCAAGCCGTATTTCTGTTGACAATGGTTCCCTTCGACTTCTTTTCATTAGTTTGTTTTTCAATAGATCATGTAAAACCTCAAATTGCTGCACAGACATTCGTGTCATTTTAAAAAATTCTTCGTGGTCGCTTGTTCGAAAATATTCGAAAACTTTTCGATATGCTCCGAAATGTTCACGAACGCCACTAGTTAAATGTGGTTTTACCCACCACCGTCGTGATCTCCTTTTTTTTAACAATAATCGTATTTTTATTATTTGAAGGAGAGCTAATACTACATTGCTGTACATGCAGAATCGGTCAACATCCATTGTAAACAACTTCAAAATAATACACGGATGGATTACGGTTAGGTTATGACACACAAAATCATACACAAGTCGTTACGGAATTGTAGAACGCACTGTGGTTGATCGAACGACCAACGACAAACGACAAGCGACAACCGACATACGACGCCGACAAGCGACTTATTGTAGAACCAGCCTAAACAGAGCCTTCTTACGGGACGGTGGCGATGCTGGTGAGTGTCGCATTTATATTCTCGAGCATCTGGGCTTTCGCTTGCGGGAGAGCGTCGAGCGCTTTTGCCATCTCGTGGGCGCGCGGTGAGTTAGCCGGTGTTACAGGCGCTTTCGCACACCATTTCTGCTCGCGATCCGTACAATAATATAATTATAAGGTAATATAGATATAGATAATGTTGGTAAAGATATTCCAGATGTAGCAAACTATATGCTCTAGTTGTAAGATGTACACGATTACTATTACTGTAATCGTAACACTTTTGCGCGTAATTTTGAACAGTTCAGTGAAGCTCCAAGAAGTCTAGATAAGTGACGATATAATCGGTAGCTTATTAGGTAAGTTTCGATATGATCGGAAACAGCGATGTAAGATGCAATTACGTTCGCGGGGTATCTACTCAATATTATTAAGACTCTGAGAACAATGACGATGACTTAAGAAGAGAAAATTAAAATAAACAATAAATACAAACGAAGATACAGTAAATAAATGAGTAAGTTATAATTACGACGCCCTGGACGCATGTACTTTCGTTAGCCGTAACAATTTGTAGCACTCGGTAGATAGAAGCTCGTTTACAAATAGTTTCCCCTTAACATTATTATGGAACACTTCGCTAAGCTTGAGGTCAGGCTTCAATTTCATGGCCCTTATAATTACGTCGCGAACAGCAGCCGACGTAAGGGTCAGTACCATCAAAAATGTGCGACATGAAGAGATTTCCTCACCCGGCAAATTCGACGCTAGGGCCCCAGCATGAGTTTTTCCAGCCATAATACGCGCCGCCAAAATATGGCAGGAGAGATCACCTAACCTTACATCAGAGTCAATCGGAAACTATCGCAATCTGTAACAATTTTGAACGGTAAACGATAAATATGGAAACGTTTCAACGCGTAGACCACCTAGTCCAGTCGGAATAGACATTCGATTCATTCTAAGAGCCCAGCGCTTAGCCAATTTTTTCCTAGGTAGTATGGACCCCCACGAATATGCCCTCAATTTGTCCCCGACAGAACCCGTGTTTTGCAACCAGGAAAGTTGTTTAAACAAATAAAAATCGATTTTTTCGAGTTTTCTTGGTTGGAACCGGTTTTTTTAAAAAAATTTTACAATCAAAGTTGTGCGTTACCATGCCATCTACAAAATAAGTTCTATGGAAAAATTACGTAAGATTGTTAGTATAACAGTAAATTGCAATTCTTTCGGTTTCACGTTTGCAACAATTCACCATATTATAATAAACATTTCGATTTTTAAAGCAGTTTATCATGTGGATGATGCCACTCCCAAGAGAGTCACGTAAAGTTTATCGACGTGCGTCGCAAACTTTAGCAACAATTCTCGACCTGCGAAAAAAAAGGGTTTGCCTTTGCCGCCTTTGCCTGAAGGCGCACGGCGGAGAAAAAATTCAGGTGGTTCGATTCACCAAGTATTTTGAGGAATCGATCGACTAGAAAAAAATCGTTAATAAAAATGTTCGTTTTCGGACGATTTAAAATTTTCACTTATAAACAAATAGGAATAACTCCTTAATCCGTTGACATAAGTAGAAAATTATTCAGGGATCGTATGCATATTTGCGAGACGCGCAATTAAAAAAAAAAGTTTGAATATCTCAATTAAAAACAAAGATATGGATACGTTTACGTTTAGTCAATTTAACATTATTCTAAACAACATTTTTGCAAAATTCAAGTCTTACAGCTTTCTACGCGCTTTTCTACACAATATCCAATTGGATGCAAACTCTCCCGAGCGTTAATTTTGTTGCAGTGGCCGAGTCATAAAATGACTCGGCCACTGCAACAATATGCTATTGGAAATGAAAGATCTTCAGTATTGTTGCACGTCTCGATTAAAAGTGGCTGATAATAATTTTTGCATCGTAATTTTAATTGCAATATTTCACGCATCGTAATATTCAACATTTTGCATTGTTATATTATCGTGCCAAATAAAATAGTACATGTAACGGGGCCAAATATATGACGAAAGTATTTTTTGCGAAATCTCATTTATTACAGTGTATTATTTACAAAATTATTAACTGAAATTTGATTACAAAACTGTATTATATTTTATAATTAAACCAATTTCGGACCTTTTTCGTTTGTTAGATATGATATCGTGCGGTTGCGGTATGAGTAAATGCACATCAAATTGCGGGTGTCGGAAACTTGGTTTGAAATGCAAAATCCTTTGTAGTCAATGTAACGGCGTCAATTGTGCGAATGCCAAGGATCTTAAACTAGTTGTAAGTGACGATGAAATGAATATAATATGGTGAATTGTTGCAAACGTGAAACCGAAAGAATTGCAATTTACTGTTAAACTAACAATCCTACGTAATTTTTCCATAGAACTTATTTTGTAGAGGGCTTGGTAACGCACAACTTTGATTGTAAAATTTTTTTTAAAAAACCGGTTCCAACCAAGAAAACTCGAAAAAACCGATTTTTATTTGTTTAAACAACTTTCCTGGCTGCAAAACACGGGTTCTGTCGGGGACAAATTGAGGGCATATTCGTGGGGGTCCATACTACCTAGGAAAAAATTGGCTAAGCGCTGGGCTCTTAGAATAGAACTTGGTCGAAATTATGTATATTCCGACTGGACTAACCGCAAGACACTCAAGTTCAAAGCTACGATACTTTGACTCGACGGGTGTCGTTCGTTTACTAAAATAAAATTCAAGTCGAAAAATACCATCGGTCTGTTTCTGTAACAAGATAGCACCGCAACCGCTCGCACTCGCGTCACAGTGTAATTCGGTCTCGAGTTTTGGAGAATAAATCGCCAACATCGGTTGCGATGACAAAATCTGTTTTAACATCTCCATAGCCTCGTGTTCTTTCTTCTCGAACTCAAACGATACATCCTTTTTTATTAGGTCGTACAACGCTTTCGCCAATATTGAAAATTTTGGGATGAAGCGACGAAAATAGCTCGCTAGGCATACAAATCGATGTACTTCGTTAGTACTTCTCGGAATCGGGTAATTATTCACGGCTTCGATGTTCCGCACACTCGGACGGATACCATGTTTGTTTATTAAATATCCGAGATACGTAATCTCTGTTCGTGCAAAAAAACATTTATCGAGCTGGAACTTCAAGCGGAAACGTCTCGCGATTTCGAGGACGTCTCTTAGAATTCTCAAATGTTCGTCAAAACTCTCGGTCGCAATTAAAATATTGTCCAGATATATTCCAGTCGGAATAGACATAATTTCGACCAAGTTCTATTCTAACAAGGAAACGTTGTCAGGTGTATCTCGCCGATTTTGATGAAATTTGGCATGGTCATAGAACGAACAAAAATAGGCGACACGTATTTTTTTATACGTGCCAAGATTGATTTTGAAGGGGTGAAACGCACCCTCGAAAATGGGGGTATTTTTCGTTTTTCGTCAATAACTTTTGAACAATAGGAGATATGAAAAAATTTCAAATTGCAACAATATTTATTTTTTCGCGTACTATACATTGGATATGAGAATGGTGCAGATAACAACAAATTTCATATTGTTTATTGCAAGTATGCAATTTTTTCATACGTATCTCAGAGAGTTCTTAACCGATTGGGATGCAAATTTGCGATATCTCATAATTAAGGGGTTAAAACTACCCTTCGATTTTGTACTCAACTGCATCGTATAATCAGCTGGTCTTTTACCATTTCGAGTTAAATTCACGTTAATATAAATTCGAATGAATACACGAGTACATATTTGTAAATGCCACTCACCCCCCACCCCCAATCATCCCTCTCCCGACCGTTCAACGTTTATAAAAAGTCTGTTCGGCGCATACTGCATTTGGAGATTAAAATATAATCGGAACACTTTAATAACCATTTTAACGGTAAATTTGTTATGGATTATACGTATTACAATAATGACAGTCGTGGTAAAAGTGTTTGAAACACAGAGATTTTTTACACCACGCACAAGTGATAACAGCTGCTTCGCCGCACATGTCGCATATCGGTGCATTTGTACCGGATTTTCGAACTTTGGTGGTCTTTCTTTTACATAACCGCTTTTGTACCATGCATTGTTTTAAACGAACTTACTGGCAAATTTGGACCTCGAGTGGAACAAACTATGTTCTGGGTCGAAAATATATTTCTATTGGCTTAAAAATCTGGAAAATTGACGACTGATCATTTCAAGCGTTGGTTCCAAGAAGTATATATTCCTAATACTGGTTCAAAATCCGTAATACTTTTCGATTCTTGGAGCGGTCAATGGCTAACTGCGTTGAAAGACATGAATATGCAAGGGGGAGATATTAAAGTTTTAACTATTCCAGCAGGTGAATATATTGCACTAGTTTCATTAGTTCTATAGACAATTAATTAAAATTGCAATTCGTAATTCTTGCAGGTGCAACAGGAATGATACAGCCCCTTGATGTTTATGGTTTCTGTTTATTGTTGAATGATACGGCCATGCCGCCGATGGCATAAAACCGTTGTGTTTGACTTGATCCTTTTATAACTGGACTAGGTGGATAGGAATTTGAAAATAATTGACACAATTTATGGAAAAAAGCCGTTGCGGCATAAAAAACCCAGATTTATTGTTTGAACACTCTAGACTGGCGTCGCACACCATCCGCAGCCGCGTGAAGATAGTTGCCTAGCCGCACCGACCACGTGGTGGTTATGTTTCGCGCGCTTACACTCGCTTTCTTGGCACTCGTCGCATTCGCACAACCGTATTGCAATATGAATGCTGGGTTTCTACCAGTAACTTGCTTCGACTTCGACTTCGACTTCGACTTCGACGGCCGTCGGTTATATTCTTCTACGTTCGGTAGAGAAAATGGAATCGTTACTAAGTAACGAGGGATCAGTTGATCCCGGTTTCTCACGTCTCCCGTTTCGTATAACGTTCTCGAAGCGACTGCCCGCTTCTCCTTTCTTAACCGTCCCCGGTCGCCTCCCCCCACTCTTCCGACAACGCGGGTTCGCGCGGTTTTGGCGGGACAAGCGAGCGTAATCAGCGCCGCCACATCCGCCGCGGCCATACGAACCCGCCCTGTTCTCCTCGCTCTCTTGCACGCGTTCATGCACACACCCAAACACATGTGACGACGGAACAGTTTCCGAGTATGGAAAAACTTCATTAAACATTTCTCTGACATAGTAATAACATATTATACAACTACGACGTTAATCTGCAGTTGAGAGATAATATTGTTAAATTACAATCTCTTACACACAACCAGTTTTCTTCTCCACGATTTATAAACCTTTTTAAATATGCATGGTACAAAAGCGGTTACGTAGAAGAAAGACCACCAAAGTTCGAAAATCCGGTACAATTCTGCTTTTCACAAAATGCACCGATATGCGACATATGCGGCGAAGCAGCTGTTGTCACTTGTGCGTGGTGTAAAAAATCTCTGTGTCTCAAACACTTTTATCACGACTATCATTATTGTAATACGTATAATCCATAACAAATTTACCGTTAAAATGGTTATTAAAGTGTTCCGATTATATTTTAATCTCCAAATGCAGTATGCGCCGAACAGACTTTTTTTCGTAAAAATACCATACTAATCCAGTTACTTTCCGACGCAGGAAATTATTCCGTAATAGCGAAAGACACCTATTTCTGTACCGATATGAACGAACAATTAAAGAGTGATTTTCATCCAATTATTCACGAATTATTGAAATAAATAATATGCCATTTGTTGTTATATTCATCATTATTATCACGAACGTCTAGCAGTCGAAGAGCAGAACGTTTTGTCCCTATAAACTTTTTTTTTACCTCCGCCCGTTCACGAATGAACAAAGTTTTGAGTTGCCCCCTTAAGGGTAATGTTAAGCCAAAACAGTGAAATTTGTATCGATTATTTGGACTGATTGAACTTCGAATGTAACCCATTTTATTTCTACAAATTTTCATCCATGCCGCGCGGTAAGAACGTTGAACGGTCGGGAGGGGGATGATTGGGGGTGGGGGAGTGAGTGGCATTTACAAATATGTACTCGTGTATTCAAACGAATTTATATTAACGTGAATTTAACTCGGAATGGCAAACGGCAAGCTGATTATACGATGAAGTTGAGTAAAAAATCGAAGGGTAGTTTTAACCCCTTAATTATGAGATATCGGAAAAACAAAAAAACACCTCAATTTTATTTTGTTATCCTCTACCCGTACGCAAATTTGCATCCATACCGCGCGGTACGAACTTTGAACGGCCGGGAGGGGGATGATTGGGGGTGCGGGGTGAGTGGCATTTACACATATGTATTCGGGTATTCAAACGAATTTATATTAACGTGAATTTAACCCGGAATGGTAAAAGACCAGCTGATTATACGATGCAGTTGAGTACAAAATCGAAGGGTAGTTTTAACCCCTTAATTATGAGATATCGGAAAAACACGTAAACTTTATTTTATCACCCTCTACCCGTATGCAAATTTGCATCCCAATCGGTTAAGAACTCTCTGAGATACGTATGAAAAAATTGCATATTTGCAATAAACAATATGAAATTTGTTGTTATCTGCACCATTCTCATATCCAGTGTATAGTACGCGAAAAAATAAATATTGTTGCAATTTGAAATTTTTTCATATCTCCTATTGTTCAAAAGTTATCGACGAAAAACGAAAAAATACCCCCATTTTCGAGGGTGCGTTTCACCCCTTCAAAATCAATCTTGGCACGTATAAAAAAATACGTGTCGCCTATTTTTGTTCGTTCTATGACCATGCCAAATTTCATCAAAATCGGCGAGATACACCTGACAACGTTTCCTTGTTAGAATAGAACTTGGTAAGGACCCCCACGAATATGCCCTCAATTTATCCCCGATAGAACCCGTGTTTGCAGCCAGGAAAATTATTCAAACAAATAAAAATCGGTTTTTTCATGTTTCCTTGGTTGGAACCGGTTTTTTTTTAATTTTAAAATAAAAGTTGTGCGTTACCATGCCCTCTACAAAATCAGTTCTATGGAAAAATTACGTAAGATTGTTAGTTTAACAGTAAATTGCAATTCTTTCGGTTTCACGTTTGCAACAATTCACCATATTATAATAAACATTTTGATTTTTAAAGTAGTTTATCATGTGGATAACGCCACTCCCAAGAGAGTCACGTAAAGTTTATCGACGTGCGAAAAAGAAGGGCTTGCCTTTCCCGTCTTTCCCAGAAGGCGCACGGCGGCGAAAAAAATTCAGGTGGTTCGATTCACCAAGTATTTTGAGGAATCGATCGACTAGAAAAAAATCGTCAATAAAAATGTTCGTTTTCGGACGATTAAAAATTTTTACTTATAAACAAATAGGAATAACTCCTTAATCCGTTGACGTAAGTAGAAAATTTTTCAGGGATCGTATGCATATTTGCGAGACGCGCAATTAAAAAAAAAGTCTCAATATCTCAATTAAAAACAAAGATATGGATATTTTTACGTTTAGTCAATTTAACATTATTCTAAACAACATTTTTTCAAAATTCAAGTCTTACAGCTTTCTACGCGCTTTTCGACACAATATCCAATTGGATGCAAACTCTCCCGAGCGTTAATTTTGTTGCAGTGGCCGAGTAATTTTAATCGGCCGCGCGCGGATCTGCACCCGCCGTCGTCGATGGCGGGTGCTCTGGTTCTTTCTCATCAGAATCCCACTTATTGATGTACTCGTTATCAAATAACGCTCTCAATTTTTTCGCGTCTTCCGGTTTAATATTCGGATGAACATTCAAACTATCATTAACTTTGGTTGGACTTTCCAGATATTCGATACGCAAAACTTCTGACATAAAAGCAACTTCGCTCATAGAGAGATTATTTCGTCTTACTTTTACCGTATCATCTAATTCAATTGTTATGATCGGGTTGCGAGAAAAATTACGTCCAAGCAGTACTGCACAAGACATCGGCTCGTTTGGTACCACCAGAAAACGCAGTTCCAACTCTATTCCTTCAGCCTTGGCGGATTTCGTAAACGTTCCTAACACGCGAATAAAAGATTTATTTACGCCGCAGAATTAATTATCATTAGGTGGTATCGGTCCATATAAAGACGTTGGTACATGTTCGCCTTTAATCAGACTTACGGGTGATCCCGGCTCGATCACCACACCTACAGAATGTTCGCATTCTTTACCTTCGGTGGCGGACCCTGAAAATCGAAGTTGTACATAACACGGTTCGGAGACATGTATCGGCTCAATGAGGTTCGTCATCCTCGCTGATGCTAACTTCGACTCCCCCGCCGGGCAGTCTCTTCGAAGGTGACTGGTTGAACCGCAAGAGAAACAGGCTCCTCGCATCTCTTTCGGGTCAGGACACTCCGGCGAAAGGTGTCCAAAACGTTGACAATTGTAACATTTTATTTTCCGCGACGATGCTGACTTCTCCCTTGTCGCAGTTGGATTTTTCAATAATTCAGGTTTTATATTCCCCGTTTGGTATTTGAATCCACGTTCTAGAGCCTTTTTCGGTTCTTGACCGACAACTTTCTTCGGATCTAACGTTATTTCCTTGCATGCGTCTAACATGTCGGCCTCAGAGCTGAAACGCACTAGATACGCTTGGTCTTGCAAAAATCGATCAGGGATACCGTCGATAAGGTAGCTGACCGCCTCGCCGTCGTCGATCGGTACCTGATTCGCTAGGGTGATCTTATCGTGATAATAATCGCTGAACGATTCGCACGAACGCCATATTCTCTGCTCAAATTTTCTGCACAGTATCATTTTTGATTGGCGAAGATCAAACGTGTCCTGGATTTTTGCCAAAAGTTCATCGCAGCTCAACACAAGATGACTGGGTTTTGAATGGAACCAGCCGAGTACCCGCCCTTTCATCTTTGAGCTCGCTAAGAGTCGCATTGCCTTGTCATCCAAAGCGTACGTTATACGTACCAGTCTTATTTGTTGTTCCCATTTCCAGAACGTACCGTCCGTCCCATCAAAGTCGCGAACAAAGTCGCGAATTGATCTTACACTTTCGTTTGTTGTTCGAGAAACGTCTCGATTCTCACCACCATTATTTCTTTGTCTTTCAATTCTTAATTCTCGTTCGAGAACGGCTGTAACATCCGCGTAGATGTAGTTTAATATTTCTTTTCATTATTCTTAAGCACATATATATTTTTGAGAGTTGATTTTCCCGTCAGGAAAGCGACCGTAATTTATCGCTTTCCGAGATAAGTGCTAGCGGGGCCACATGGCTGTACCCCGTCGATTTCTTATGTTTATCGAGAGGCCCTTTTTCGCATCGAGAAAAGGGACCGTAAATTTATGTCTTTTCTAGGATAAGACGAACACGAACCATATGGCTATTGACCGTCGACGTAATCCGATTCCTTTTATTTATGTTTTACATAACATTTACTTTCCCAGAAAACCATATCCTTCCACCCACGATCTTAGCATCCCTCCGAATTCTCAACCCTCCAATCATAGTAATGATCCCTTCATAGATGTTAAGAATTTTAACGAATAAGAATGCGAACCTCCCTACTATAAGCACTTCCAAATCTGTTAGAACATCGCTGTCTTTCAATAGGGAATAACTTTTAGTCAGTCTTCTCCAGCCAGTCAACAGAGTCAGCAATCAGTATTTCCATATCTAGTTCTCGTATTCATTCCTTTCTGGCTCTGATTATCAATAACTTCTTTTATTGTAAAACACTATTATAGTTAGTCAGAAAATTCAGTGCACTTCAATATCAACTCAACATACAACAACAGAACAAAACACAACAACAATTTTATCAATCGACACCAACCGACAACGATTCAACAACAATACAACAACAACAACTTCATATCCAAGTAAGGCAACTACTGTAAACCGCGCTCGAAATGTCAAACAGAAATCACTTTAAATTTCAACAGAACTTTTGTATATCGTTAAATAAATAGTAGTTATATTTTTGTTACATAATTTCTTGGAATTATTCTTAATTCAATTCCGTACAAAATACTCTTCTCTTCCCAATCCCGTGCTATTGCGCTTGGCGTAGGCAAAAAATAGGGAAATTAATAAATATTTATGTACATTCACTCTGGATGTCACACGGCTCGCTCTCGCTTCAATAACTCGTTTTCTCGTCTCATCATGTCTTGTTCGGAATCGCATCGATTTTCCCCACGTGGCGCTTCGATGCATTGTTCGTTGTGAACCTCCACAAAACCCTCGAATCGTTGGTTCGGTAGCTCGTACATCGTTGCCCAGATACTCGCATCAACATCGGTTAAACGTTTTATTAAATCCGCCAATATTCATTATTTATTAAATCAGCTAATATTATTCTCAGAAAGAATTTCTTTTAGCTCGACCACAGTGTAACAGCTCGGTTCCCGCATTGCCATCGTATATATATGCACTCAGCACAGCGACGCAACGGTCAGCAGTTTGTTATCGCTCGGTCTCTCTCTCACGTACAGCGCGGCAGCGTACAATGTCAACAGAAGTGACGCCTTCTCGAATATTCGCGTTCACACACAACACGAATCTCAGAATGCATATACCCAAAGCAACTCACGAATACAGTACTTTGCACACAGCAAAGATTTTATTAATTTTTCAGCACACAGTTTAGTTAATCTTACCGTCGGCACACAGCACGAGAAAGTTCGAACACGTTTTGGGAAAGGTATTCAATCCCACTTCTGAAAATCTGTAGGCACTGGACTTCCACAAAGCCCAAACTCTCCACGTAAATGAATCTGACATACACAATGTAAAGAAATAATTAGGTATTTATTAAGGGAGCTTTCCAGTGTGACAGCCCGAAAAATCGCTGTTTTTCGCGATTTTTTTTTTTCAAGAAAAAATAATCTAATCAGTCTGGTTTTTTTGTATATTAATTGAGTATTGAAGAATACAACAATTTTTTAAAGATCGATTTATTTGTTAATGAATATCTATAAAAATGATGAAACAACTGTTGCAGAAAATGCACTTGGATGTGGTGTCCATGTTGGGGGTCACAATTTTGATCTGAAACAAAAAACACAAAAAGATTATTGATCGGTATATAATTGGCTTTCGTGCTATGGAGTGTTAAAGATAAAAATGACTGGTTTGAATATTCGCGGGCGATGGTTGGAGGCGCGACGAGCGGCGGACGGAGTCCGGCGAGAAGGCGGCCATATTGGGCCGGCGAGAAAGAGCAGCGGAGCGCGAAAAGCCGGTAGAGACGGTTACGACGTGTGAGAGAGTGGTTGAGTAAAAACAAGTTAGAGACAGTGAACTGTGTGGAGGCAAGGCTGTGTGCGGAGGTGAACAAGGAGGGCTGTGTGGGTGTGAGAGACGTTGTGTGCGAGCGTGAGGAGAGAAACTGTGTGTGTGAAAAACGGGAAGCTGTGTGGACGGACCAGGGGGAAAGACTGTGTGGTGAAAGCTGACAAAAAGAGAGCTAAGTGACTGCGGGACGTAGAGGGCAGGAGTAGGGACTGTGTGACGGTTAGACCGGTAGAGAGACTGTGTGTGTGTGAACCTGTGTGCTTATTGTTACTATTTCATTATTATTGTTACTCTATATGTCATCTTATTCTATTATCAAATAAATTCCTAGTCATTTACCATAGTTTTAACAGGAGGCTTTTTTTTTTTTTGCAAAAATGGCGCCGTTTTGGAAAAAAGTATCGATTTTAGCATTTTTTTTGGCAGTTTTTTTTACAAAAAAATAAGAAGATGTCAAAAAAATAGCTTCTATAGCACGATAAACAATGACGTTAAAAATATCGTGTAAAAAATTCAACTCGATAGCTTTAAAACTCTGCCCTCCAAGTTGGACACCGTTTTGAAAAATGCTGTTTCGAGAAAAACGCCTTCAAAGTTTCAAGTGAGGAAATTTTAGGTAAATCGTTTACTTACGGTCAATCAGCGATGCCAGGTCCATACAATATCCCTTCTGCTTCTTCGAAAAGAGTGTATACTATTCGATAAAGCAAAAAAAAATCGATTTTTTGAAAATTTCACACTGGAAAGTTCCCTTAAGGTAGTTCTATCGTTTTATCGCTTTCTTATGATTTTATTGAAAATTTGGATATATCTTCTTTGATGTCATATGTACGTGAGTAATAATGTTTGGAAAGTTTTACCACGAGTAAGTTGAGATATTTATTGATGAAAATCCAAATTTTTGGTAGTCTCTCATAAGAGCGCGTGTTAAAATTTGCATTTTCATCCATAAATATCTTGGCTTCTACTCGGTGAAGCCTTCTAAAACTTTGCATACATTTTTATGCAACAACAAAGAAGCTTTATTTAGTTTTTCAAAAAAATCTAAAGAAAAGAATTTTCGCAATTTTTGTAATTATACAGCAAGTACGTATTACCTTGGACGACCTTGAATTTGGAGTATGTTGTTCTTTAGTCAATGTGCAAAAATTTTTCTTTATTAACTTGAGCCCGCAAACCATTTTGTATGTGAGAAAAACGGAAAAATTATTTTTCGATTTTAATATCACGATAGAACTACCTTAAAGTAACAAAATGTTCGGGGAAGCTCATGACGCGACGCCCACTCGTCAGCGTGTCCACGGAGACTCTCTGGGGTTTCTTACCGCGCACTTGCCAGCTGTGCAAACTTGGCCCACCGATTTTGACTTTTCGCAATTTTTTTTTTTTTAACGTTTGTTAGTCGTTTGTAGTTGTTTGTTAGATTAATAAAAACGTTTGTTAGATTAGCCCTTTTGCAAAAAACGAAAAACAAAATTTGGTGTTAACTTGGCCCAATTTTTTTCATTTTAATCCGAATCAAGTCCGCTAGGGGCTCATTCGATGCGTAATTGTTTGTAGGTGCCGAATAATTTAATTAGAACGTTTGTTAGATGATTGTTTCTTTTAAAAAACCATAAAATCCATTTTCGGTCATCTAGGCGGTGCGGTCATATGACCGTGAATAGTTGAGCACAAAATATTTAATTCGTTAAACATTTTCGTCTAAAAAGTGGATTAATTGATTCGGAATCGTTTGTAGGTCACGAATAATTAAGTTGCAACATTTGTTGGTTCTTTGGTAATTTTAAGAAGAGAGGACCGTGCGTCAGACTCTTCCCTGTATATAACACGGGTAGACGGTGACGTCATCACCACTGGATAAATGCGGTCATTTATATATTTCATTTAAACGAAGAACCAACAAAGGTTGCAACTTAATTATTCGTGACCTACAAATGATTCCGAATCAATTAATCCACTTTTTAGACGAAAATGTTTAACGAATTAAATATTTTGTGCTCAACTATTCACGGTCATATGACCGCACCGCCTAGATGACCGAAAATGGTTTTTATGGTTTTTTAAAGGAAACAATCATCTAACAAACGTTCTAATTAAATTATTCGGCACCTACAAACGATTACGCATCGAATGAGCCCCTAGCGGACTTGATTCGGATTAAAATGAAAAAAATTGGGCCAAGTTAACACCAAATTTTGTTTTTCGTTTTTTGCAAAAGGGCTAATCTAACAAACGTTTTTATTAATCTAACAAACAACTACAAACGACTAACAAACGTTTAAAAAAAAAAAATGCGAAAAGTCAAAATCGGTGGGCCAAGTTTGCACAGCTGCACTTGCCTCGTGGCGCAGCGCTCGGTCGCGCCTTTTCCTAGTCACGCCATGCCGAGGAGACCAACGGATGTGGCGTCTAAGCGCGAAGTTCGAAACGCGAAGAAAAATAAAATATACGTATGAGCGAATATAAAATGCCTACAATATATTGTGGTAACTTCAAATCAACATTACCGATCGTCGTTCATAACATAGTTAAGAAATATCTATTACGTTTTAAAAAAATACATGAACGTGGCTGTTGGAAATTCGAGAAAAAATTCCTCTCATTATTTGTTCATTATTAGACCGATCCGGCGAAAACGGATTGTATGCCGCCAGCCTTAGGGCGAGAAAGATAAAACATATTATGCCTGAATTTGACTCTACACGGCAATCGGTCTAACAATGACATTGCTCTTATATCGTTGGTCGTAGTGTGCTGTTTTGTCGTGTTAGTTTGAGAATAATTGTGAGATAACATATTTTTTCGCCAGCCAATATTTTCTCGTTTTTAAGCAAAAATTTATTAAATTCTTGTCGCGAAAAAAAAATTGCAGAGACAGATTCGAACCATCGATATTCTCCCCGCGGTACAACGAGTGTACAACGCCTTAGTTTTTTTTTATAAAAGTATTTTTTATTCAATTCAGGTACATCAGAAATAGACATTAAATTTTTTACAGCGAGACAGTCTTATAATTAATTTATGGCTAGTGTGAAAAACTTTACAAAACTAGACGTATCACAGGTTGCGGCTTTGCTAACTCAAGGTCGCTTCTTGTCGACTTCTCTGAGTTATTATTTTATAGATGTATTGGAGTTTAAGAAAATAAAAGTTTTTAATAACTAACAATGTTTAAGCATATTTGTGGTGTTTATGCGTGGAAAAGTTTAAGAGGCAGTGATACTAGCGACGTACGTTTCGAAATTTCGATCAGTAGTCCTGCGAGCACTACACAATCAATCAGCTTAAAAATTGGCAGGTGCACAGAGAATTATGGCAAAATTAGGTTCTTGGTATTATTTTATCGAATTATTAAAAAAAAAATTGCAGGTTTGTGTTATCACGGCAGTAATCACAGATTTACGTACGAATGCACGCATCTAATCGTAATTTCAAGGGCAAGAGCCAACCCGCAATTAAAAAACACACATTTCGAGCGATATTTCATTGAATTTTATGCAAAATTGAATGAACAAAGGCTGTTGAAAATTTTTGACAAGAAGATATCGAAAATTTGACCGACATACGAAAAAAATATTCTAGCGAAATTCTAAGAGAAGACGCTGGCGAAATTTTCTCAAGAAACTCGTATGGTAAGCGGCGAAAGCGGAGACAAATGACAGAAAGCTTTGCTGCTATAGATATACTTATATATGTTTAGCCCGCAAGGCCTTGCCTCCTCCGTCACCGACTGTCACCCGGCCTGACTACCGCACGGGTCGTGCGTACATATACAGCGTGAATCGCATAAAGTGTCGCACAGCGAATTCTGAGGTAGATGAGGCCATTACAAACAAAAGCTGCAAATAAACATTAGGGATATTGTTAATAATTTACGAGATATAAATATTTAAAGTTGGTCCAATCAGAGCGCGTCGAGAAGCGTTGAAGCCGCCCACCCCCATTTAGCCGTAGATATAGCATAGATTAGGGCGTTAGATTTGGATTTGCAAAATTCAGAGCAGTCAATTAGATTGCTTGTATTTTTCCGTAGTCATTTTTTTTCTCGGGCATTGGCTGCTCTGAATTTTGCCCAACGTACCGACAAGCGTTGAAGTCACCCACCCCCCGCCTAAATTCACGGGCACACACACACACACACACACACACACACACACACACACACACACACACACACACACACACACACACACACACACACACACACACACACACACACACACACACACACACACACACACACACACACACACATATATATATATATATATATTGAAACGGGTATTACCCCTTTTCATAATATTTTTCTGTTTTAGTGCTCGAGAAAGAAATAAATAAATTTGGAACCTCGGGTAAAAATAAGTTTATTTTCAGTTTTCAGTTACAAAGTTCAAGTTAGTAGATAATATCGATCTCTGATCTTATCGCGTGATCGATATGCGAGGTTGGTTAGTACCGTGCTTATGACTCGCGTTGAATTTTGGAAATTGGCGCTGTGAGTCACGCCGACTTGATGCGAATTTCATGCGTGACACAATCAATATGGCGCCGACCGGTACAATGACAGTCGTGATTGTATATTTTGTTCAGTGCGCGGAGTGTTATTTTCGTTCGTTTTAAGAGTTTTTTTTTTGTGTGTTTTTGTGGTTCGTCGTCGGAATAGATTTCAACGGACTATGGTGAGCTCTTCAATTTTAGTTTCTCGCGGTAAGAGCAAATAATTTATACTTTTGTTTCAGATTCGATGGGCACTCTTGGAGTAAAACGTCGGTGGTATAATGTTGTGTGGCTTTTACGAGTATACCCTGATGGCCCCTCGTCGTCTTCACGTGCTCGGATAAACGTCGCCTGTCCGGTAATTACTGGTTCTGCGATGTTTTAAATATACTTGTGGAAATTTCGGTGAGTTCACGTATTTCTTATGTGAGTCCGTACGTTTACCTAGTAGACCACGTGATCTTGTTGTCGATCTTACTGGTAGTATAGTCGAGATTCCCGTTTCGTTGCCGAGGCAGCAAATTTGGGCGTCAACTATACACGGTCAGATCTAGAACGAGATACTGTAGTTTCGAAGGTGAGTTGTTGGTATATTTGTTCGATATTTATATTCTTATTCATCATATTTTGTCAACGCGAATTGTGGCCCTCTTGTGAAATTTATTGTTACTAATGTTATTATTTTCTGTTTCAGGTATAGGCGTCTCAATATATTGTAACGTAGTTCGTTTGGGGACTCGAGAAAAAGTAAAGTAGTCGAGACGAAGGAAGGTGTTGGTAAGTTAGATTTTATTACTTCTGATAGATACACAAAATATGTCGCGTGAGCCGTAGCGTGTACTCTCGCTAAGTACCCACGGTTCACTTAATTAGCCGCAGTATGCACATCGGCGCTGTGATCTCTGTGAGTTTCCTGTCAATGCTGATACGCTTAATCGATGGCGTATCGGAAATCAATATGGCTGCGGCCGTGACAGGTACGCACGGGTGTAGTTGTTGTTTTTGTGCCGGTTTTAATTTGTTAGTGTGGTCAACAGTGCTGTGTGTCGTCTTTTCTGGACTGCCACGACCAGTGAGTATTTTTTTGGTGCGCGCGTCTGATTTATTCGATTATTTTATGCAATGTTTTATATTTTCAGGTATTGTAGTGCGTCGCCGTTGTTCAGCGGTTGTGTGTGCTCTTTTTGCGGTATTGCGGCTTACCATCCTCTCGCCTTTGAACAAGAGGTAAGTCGCGTTCTAATGCACGTTCCGCGTTTTCCGCTTTATTAATTTCTTTGTTATTTTTCAGGGGACAGACGTGGGTACTGCGCTGTGATTCTGCGCCTTATATTTGGTCTGCGCCACCTGAGATATGGATTGCGGCTTCTTCTACCAGCAGCTTCGATTTGGTCGGTGTCTCCTTGCGTTCACCTGATGATCCGACGGTGTCCCCTTGCTCCAGCCGGACTCTTGGATTGTGACCCCGCGCTTCTTCGTTGCTGCGCCTTGACTGTCAGTGCGCCTCCTTGATGTTACTGCTGCTCTGACTTCTTCGAGATCGGTGAGTTGGCCTGATTCGGGCTTGTCCTGAGGGTTGCTCACCCGTTGGCTCCGCTGTTACAATACCGAGGTA
This sequence comes from Netelia fuscicornis, assembly GCA_946811545.1. NCBI lineage: Eukaryota > Metazoa > Arthropoda > Insecta > Hymenoptera > Ichneumonidae > Netelia > Netelia fuscicornis. The sequence continues at coordinate 20,788,475 of OX328013.1, forward strand.
TGTGCTGCTCCGCCTGGGTTACTGCTTCCCTCGAGTGGTTCGCTCGAATCAGAACCGATTTTAGAGGTACCTTTCTCGTTTATTTGTTGCCATTTTATATTCTCGCAAACATTATTTTGTTTGCGAGATTTGTTTTTGTTGTCCGCCAACTGACGGTTGTTTATTTAACTTACCGGTGTTTATTTTGTTTACAGGTCACATGGTCGGTCATCATTTGGACCGTTACAATATATATATATACTACCGGCGGAAAGTTTCCGGACAAAAGTTGAAAACAGTGCCGGTACGTTTTTTTACGCCATTTCGCTAATAATTGGCCTAGGCCAATTTAACCTACGCCATTTTTAAAGAGCAGGGTTTTCCCTTCATTTTGGCTTTTTAAAAAAAAATTTACAATTTTTTTTACAATTGGCACACAGTTTTGAAAACGATAATTTTTTGTTGTTTTTTTGTTCTTTTGCAAGTGGACCCCGTTTACAGTAAAACATTTTTAACGAATTTCTTTCATAATGGTCATAAAGGGGTGTCTGCAAAGGTGGGGGCAGACCCGGGATCTGATTGAAGGGAAGTGAAGGAACGGAAAAACACTGTGAAAATGGGTGAACTCGCGAAATAAATTGATGAAGAGACCGAAAGAATTAACAATGTTTATTATAACTACTATACAATGTAGACGATTCGCGTAGAAGCGTTAATGGCGTCGGCGTGGTCTCGCGACCGCGTGGCCGTTAGAAAAGTCCGAGTAGAAAGCCGTTGTCGTTTTGAATAAAGCGTTAATAGAAATACCACTATCAATTAGAATATCCACGAAGGAAAGCCGGTCAGAATAGTAATCCACAGAGACACAAGAAGTAATAGAAGGGAATACCCGAAGTCAAAGACACAATTGAAGAAACTTAGAAGCGCGCGACGAAACCCTTTGCTAATGGAAGCCGAACTAGAAGTGAAGATGCCGGAAATCGATCTCGCTCATCGAATGGCAGGTGGAGGAGATCTCGTTACGCGCGAATACGGCCGAGTCCACCCGAGAGTCAAAGGCCAAGACCTGCTGACCTCTCGCATGGACTCCCGACACTACGCACGTTTCTGAACAAGGGGGAAGTCTAAGCTTCAAGTAATTTTTTAGAAAATTGTCTACGATTTTTTTTTCACAGATATGTCGTTTTTTTGAGAAAAAATGGACAATTTGAAAATTGCTCCATAGGACGAAAACAATAAGGTTTGCAATAAAATCTCCAGATGGTAAACAGTTGTATTACTTCTTGCTGAGTATAGAAGAATTTTTTCAGATTTTTTCTCGAATTTTTTTTTCACCTATTTCCGGTCAGCTCGATTGATCTGAATACTCTGAAAATAATAGAGTTAAAATTTTTACTTACATATTAAACTTTGGTCTCTTCGGAGGTTTCTTCGGCGACGGAGTTTCTTCGATGTAAGTAAAAAATTTAATTCTATTATTTTCATGGTGTTCAGATCAATCGAACTGACCGGAAATAGGTGGAAAACAAATTTCGGAAAAAAAATCTGAAAAAATTCTCCTGAACTCAGCAAGAAGTAATACAACTTTTTGCCATCTTGAGGTTTTGTTGTAAACCTCATCGTTTTCGTCCTATGGAGCGATTTTCAAATTGTTTATTTTTTCTCAAAAAACGACATATCTTTGAAAAAAAAAATCGTAGACAGTTTTCTAAAAAATGAACTTGAAGTTTAGACTTGCCGCTTTATGAGCATTGTAAAAGAAATTCGTTAAATTTTTTTTACTGTAAACGGGGTCCACTTGCAAAAGAACAAAAAAACGACCAAAAATTGTCGTTTTCAAAAATGTGTGCCAATTGTAAAAAAAATCGTAAATTTTTTTATAAAAAGCCAAAATGAAGGGAAATCTCTGCTCGTTAAAATGGCGCTGGTTACATTGGCCTAGGTCAACTACCGGCGAAATGACATAAAAAAACGTTCCGGCACTGTTTTCAACTTTTGTCCGGAAACTTTCCGACGGTACTGTATATGCACAAAGTATTCTTTGGGACCGCGGTAAGATTTTTGTGCGAACTTGTCAAAAAATGAATTATATACTATATACACATAATATCCTTCGAAACGATACGTTATTTTTCATGTTTTTCTTGCAAATACTATTTTGTGTATAATATGAGGACTTTCCTATTGTGCCATATACGAGTATATATCGTCTACTATGACCCCTCATAATAAAGATATAAGAAACTATATTTAACCTGAAAATGGGCATGTTGCGCACATGAAATGGTATTAACATTTCACAAGTTAACATAAAAGATAACAAATTACTCAGACCACAAACCTATGTATTTCACTCAATATTTTTTCCATCATTCACATCACCTTTTTGCTATCACTGTGAATGGTATGAGACAAATTTCATTTCGATCGATTGTCTTTGATCGGAAAATTTACGGAACGCGTTTCCGAAGTGATGGTACTTTGGAAATTGCTCGGTGTAGCGTATCTATAGTGTAGGGGTCATGTGATTTTAAGGCGAGGCTCATGTTTACTTTTTGACGAACGGTACGCTCGCGACGTCGTGAGAAGGCGCTAGGGCCTTTGTTCGAGTGACCCGCGAGGTGGGGATATAAAAATCGATTAAGCTAAGTTAGTCGATTGTAAGACGGCATCGAGACAAGACGTCTGTACACCAGTTTATGTTTCTATTCAATAAATACTTTCAACCATTATTCGAAATTCCCGAGCGTCCTAGAGTTTGAATTTATACCAACCACCTGAAAAGGGATCTACAATAGTTTCAGTAGATTGCCATACTCAACATTTGGCATATCGTGGGTAATATGACGACGGTCCTCAAAATACCTACATATGATCAAAACAGTCACAATACTAATAAAAACTCCAACTAAAAATCTTTGATATTTCTTAGCAATTGAAGTCTTACTTATTGAAATTGTTCCTACTGCATATTACTAGTACGCGAGTTGCAGATTTCTGCTTGTCTGCAAAGCTGGGAGCAGACTCGGGATCTGGTTTAGGGGAAGTGAGAGACGGAAAAGCACAGTGAACGGGTGAATTTGCAAATCAAAAAGGATGAAGAGACCGGAAGATTAACAAAATAAAATAACAACGTTTATTATAATATACACTTGACACAAATGATTATGTACCGGCGTGCGAGCCGATTAATGGCGGCAGTGTCACTCGCGACCGCGTGGCCGTTAGAATTAGTCCGTTGAGAAAAGCCCTTGTCGTTATAAGAGATTGCATATAGAATTTCACCACGATCAATTAGCAGAAATAGAAGGATAGCCGGTTGAAAATAATTGTCCACAGAATCACACAGAATTAAATAGAAAGAATAGCCGAAGTCGAATTATGTTTAATGAAGAACGTGTTAGAAGCGCGCGTCGAAGACCTTTTCCAAGGGAAGCTGAACTAGAAGTGAAGATGCCGGAAATCGATCTCGCTCATCGATTGATAGGTGGGGGGGGGGGGGGGGGGGGGGGATCTCGTTACGCGCGAGTACGGCCGAGTCTACACAAGAGTCAAACGCCGAGACCTGCTGACCTCTCGCATGGATTCCCGACACTACGCATGTTTCTGAGCACTGCTTGTCACTGTACTTCACGAAATACGTTTTTCCGCGTACAAAAACGTTTTAGAGGTTAGAACGTCGTTCGTAAATAAATCCAACGTAAACATATTAGCACAACAATGTTTCCAAAACGTGTCAAATGTACATAATGCCTGGAATATTGGCCGGTATATAGTTTGTCTAAGATTGGGATGTTTTAGGGAGGAAACGGCACGGCGTTCGATCCTGACGAGGAGAAGAGTACTCGACGTAACGAGTTACCCGTCAGGAAAGAACGGCCGGCGAGTACGCACGAGGAATTGAAGCAGGTCCGGCTGCAATACCGGCGCCCCGCTGTTAGGTGCATCGTGCATGAGGGGAAGCGGAGGTTTTTAGATTGCGGGCGAGAGCGGGAACCTCTCGCGCCGCCGACGTAAGTGCTCCCCTACGCACGATGACCATGGGGATACGATTTTCGGCGTACTCGCAAGATCTCGAGTATCGTCGATAATTACGATTTCGTTGGGGTAAGTATTGTGTCGAGCGAGAGGGCAGTAGCTCCCGATGATAGATTTCGTGTTTCGGCTGATCGAAATATGATTGGTCGAAAATCAGTTGTTACCGTGTCGCGCTCGAGACCAGAGAGGTCTCGCGAAGCATCGTAGAGAGAGCGAGGTGTCTCTGTCTCGCATACGCGCCATGCGTATGCTGAGTTCTCTCTCTACGTACGCGCTCTAGTCGTGTCTCGCTCTCACTTACGCATCATGTGTAAGTCGCGCTCTCCCTCTAGGCACTCGATCTAGAGTCGTTGTTCGTCTCTCGCCGAGGTGAGGGGTGTAAGTTCGCGTACGCGCTATAGGGAGTTCCGTGTCGACCCGGCTCCCTATAGATGAAATAAATTCGCGTTTTCTCGATCGCTCTCGTAAAACAAATTAGTTCTCGCAATATAAAATTTAATCTATCGATTCCGATGGTTAAAAATTAAGCTCTCGTGATGGTTATTGTGATTTGTTTTGCTGACGATTTCGTGCCCAGAAGTTTTCGTGAGTGAACTCGTAGAGTTCATGTTCTCGTCTTCCGATCGAGACTCAGTCTCTCGCGAAAAAATTAACGACGTTTTGGTGCCATCTCGGAGTGCCGTACCCCGACCCTCTCTACCATAATCGACAACCTGAGCGGCCGAGCGTTTCCGGTTTGTCGATCTCGCTGGCGCATCCAGGTGGACCGGATTGTCACCTCCGGCGAAATAAAAGTGACCCGATCCACGCAGGTAAGTCGTGAGCATGGAGGGGCCGGGTCGTTCCCTCCCGACCCCCAGGTTGTGCCGGTTGTCGATACCGGCGAAATAAAAATCGACTGGCGCCCTGCCGGCAAAAGTGCGGATGCGGTAGCGAGAGAGAGAGACGACCGAAGGTGACGATGGCGGAAGGATTCCGGAAATTCGTCACAAATGGCGCCCAACGTGGGGCCCGACCGAGATGGTCAGTCTCGAAAGAAAAAAGTACGATTTTTCTGGCTATCGACAAGCCCCGAGAAAACATTATGTTCTCAGGGAATCAAAGATTCTCGTATTTCGCTCGAAGTGCCGGGTAGATACGGAGAGCCTTATAGAATATGGAATGTTCTCGATGTGCGAAAACCTATTGTCCGATTTCGGCCGTTCTTAGAATCGCGCTCGAAATTTGGACAAACAAGTTTTTCTATCTTCCCCTTCCAGGGTTCCACACCGCTCTCGTTACCCGAAATTGGAGAAATTAGCTTTAGTCTAATTTGAATTCTCCGATAGAAAGGTGGTAGCTCGCCATAAGTGTCCAGTGCTCCGCTAGTGGTGAATTTTCTTACAAAGAACTGTTCTACTTTGGTGATCTGTACCAGTGAACTCCACGATCACGAGTCGACGAGCGATACGGCCATCCAACGTCGATACGCAGTTCCCGATACGATGGAATATCCGCTGCAACGAGTGAGTACCCGTGTGTTACCGCGTGAGATTTACTCACGATTTATTTAAAACTTAAGTAGACTCCTGATCTCGGCATTCGTCAAATTTTGTTGCATATCCCGATCGCCCGTCGAATTACCCCGACCGGAAATTTAGTTCCTCGGGCCGCTCCCAAGGGGGGAAGAGAGGAGTAATCAACTCTCCGCGTACTCCACCGCTACCGAATCGGAAAAAAAAGAAGTGTTCTCGATCAAGTCCTTGAATTTTAATATTTTACCTTTCGATTTTTTGGTGCGACTTGAAACCTTGGCCCGTCAGGGCTGAGATCTTGATTTTTTTTGTGAGGGGCAATTTGACATTTGAAAAAAAAAAGAAAGGATTCGTTTCGCCGCGAGATTTCAATCTCGGACATCTCGATCTAGTGATTTTTTTTTGCATTTACAATGTCACCGTGCGAATTTCTACGGTTTTGATATTGTGACTTTGAGATCGGGATTGGTCTCTCCCATTTCACCCTACGAATTTCTAGGGTTTGCAATGCGATACGTTGATGTTCTTTGTCAAAGTTGACCCTGTGAAAAATTTTTCATTTATAAGTTTCGTTTACAGGTCATTTCATTTATATTAAAAAAAAAAAAAAAAAAAAAAAAAAAAAAATTGGCGTGATACTTGATATTTCATGTTTCTTTTAATCAAAATTGAAGTCGACATTTAAGTTGCTTTTTTGATGCTGAACCCTTTCTTGCTTTTGGCTTAACGGAAAAAAAAAAAAAAAACTAAAACAAGAAAAAAACCACACACATATTTTGACATTTGCTTGTTTTTTTTTATTATCTATTTAATGTTGGAATTCTGATATTGTACATTTTGATTTTTTTTGTGATTCTGGTGACGCTGCGAATCGCGCGAGCCGATGGCAACCTTCATTTAATATTAAAAGTGCCACCCTGATTTTTTTCCGCCGTTTGTTGAAAAAAAAAAAAAAAAAAAAAAGGGTTTACGCGCGAGCTAATGGCAACCTTGGTTTGAAATGTAAGGTGCCATTCTGATTTTTTTTTGTTGTTTTCGGTACAATAACTGATTTTTTTGTTTTGTTGTATAATCGAGGTTTCGATTAGTTAATTTGAGATTCGGAATTTTGTAGCGTGGATTTTGAAAAAAAAAAAAAAAAAAAAAAAAATTGTGGGTGATACCCAACTTTGGGCACTGGATTGATTTTTGGTATTTTGACTTTCTTTGGCACTTTGGCCTCCGCCATCTGGCTTTTTCTTTTGTTACCGGTCTTTTGGTTGTAAAGCAAGAAAAAAAAAAAAAAAAAAAAAAATTTTTTAATTGAACTTGAGATTTGGGTTTGCTTTGATATTCGGAATTTTGGGCGTGTGCCGATTAAAGGCCTATACTGGAGAACCTGAAAAAAAAAAAAAAAAAAAAATTCGTGTCGAAAGTATTCCCGATCGCGATTACCGTAGACGATATCGAGATGGCACAGGCCGAAGACGCGACGAGTCGCCGATCCCCCGTCACCGAGTATCCGGACGACTCCGACGCGTCGGCCAAGGGTGCCAAACCCAAAGCTCCCGACTCCCTCCGCCAAGAGGGAGCGCGATACCGACGTCGAGCTCTGGGACCCACCCCGGGCCCCCTAGACAATTTCGAACTGCCGCGGTTGCATCCGCAGGCGGTAGAGGACGCTCCCGAGGCACACCCGCGATCTCGCAGCCCGCCTTTCGGCCGGCCGAGCTACGCGGGTGCGTCTACCAGACGCCGGCTCAGCATCAGACGGGAGGATCTCTCCATGTCCGAAAGCGACCGGATCCCGCAGAGACATCGGCGAACGTTGTCTCCCCATCGCGCCCTCCAGGAGGTGAGGCGATGGGACCTCTCGTTCTCGGGGCGACGGAATGAGGATGTGGAGGATTTCCTCTCCATCGTCGAGGAAGGTCGCTCCCTGATTCCTATCCGGGACGAGGACCTCCTGAAGACTCTGGCGTTATGCCTGAGTGGTCTCGCGCGTACGTGGTACCGGCAGGCCCGAATCACGTTCGCGAACTGGGAAGCGGCGAAAGCCGCGTTCCGAGAGCGCTTCTCCGATCCCGACTATCAGATCGCACTACGCGAAGACATAGCTCGCCGGACTCAAGGAGAAGCGGAGTCCGCTCTCGATTTTATCAGTTGTATGGGTGGGTTATTCGCACGACTGGACCCTCCGTGGACGGAGAGGGAATGCGTGCGGTATACCCACCGCAACATGCTCCCGTCGTACCGTCTTGTGATCCCCTTGGGTGAGCACATGACGATGCGAGAATTACAGCGTGCGGCAGCTCGTCAGGAGCAAATCCTGAGGAGCGCCAACACCCGACGCCCACCTCCGTGGCCAGAGGCATCCCTCTGTCCGGGGTACGCGTACCGGGAGCCACGATTACCGCCCCGCTACCCGAGACGGCAAGAACTTCGAGCCCTCCAGGCCGAAGACGACGCCGATCCCGAGCCTGACCTCGACGAAGAAGTCGAGGCGGTACTCCCGGAAATGTTGGAGGCGTTAATACCCCCGAAGACACGAGGCGCCCAGAGACCGAACAATCGGTCGCGAGGGCCGCCAGCTCCCGTACCCGCTCGTAGTCGAGCCCCGTTACCGGCCAAGGGGAGCGATCCGCCACGATCCACCAAGGCAGTCGCAACCCCCCTCCCGAAATCGGACCTTGCTCCACCCACGCGTTCCACCCCACAGTGCTGGAACTGTAATGGGCAAGACCACCGCTACCGAGACTGCCAGGCACCTCGTCGGTTATTCTGCTACCGATGTGGCTTGTCCGGTGTCACGACCCCTCGGTGCACTTTCTGCAACCGGGGAAACGCGGACTGAGGCGCCCTCACAGGGTCACAACGCCTCGTCCGAGTAACGGACCCGGACGAACTTCTTTCCCGAACCGCTCTCGCCTACCGAAGCCCTGCCAAAATGCTACCGAACGTAAATTACTGCAGGAGCTAATCTCGAGCCAGGCATCAGACTCGAATCCGGCGTTGCTGGCTGATCAGCCACCGCTGGACGAGGTACTGATCAACGCAGCTACTTGCGCTGGCCTTATCGCCTTCCGGGTTGAGGTGATGATACACACCACCCCGGTAAAAGCTCTCGTTGACTCTGGGGCGACACGAACGTTTACCGGGCACGCTCTTATAGGGCGGCTTGGAGAGTTCGGAGTCGCCACCAAGGAGGTCGCACCGCGATCGGTCCTGGTGGCTAACAGCCAGGTCGAAACCGTGCGCACGGCCTCCGAGATACCGGCCATCCTAAATGGACGATATACGCCTGCTCTCGCTTACCACCTGGAGTCTCTTTCTGAGGATTTGCTCCTCGGATTGGATTTCTTACGCTCCGCGAGAATGGTGGTTGATTTCTTCGGGGAGTCGTGGTGCTTCCGCGATGAACCAGAGACCCACTATTCGTTTGTTCCCGAGGAGAGTGCACCCTGCTTGGCAATGTGCCACGGGCTACGAACTCCAACTTCCGACGAGGCTACTCGCTTGAGCGAGTTCCTTGATGCTCACGTACCCTCAGTCGACGCTGAATCGGCGGTGACCTCCCTCGTCTCACACGAGATAGAGATAGGAGATAGCCCGCCGATCAAGCAACGACCCTATCCCGTAACGCCGATTATTCGCGACATCATGTGGACCGAGGTCGACAAGATGCTCGCGACGGACGTTATCGAGCCGTCTAAGAGCGACTGGGCGAGCCCAGTCGTTATGGTCAAAAAACCAAACGGCAAATACCGGTTCTGCATAGATTACCGCAAAGTTAACGCCGTCACGAAGAAGGATGCTTATCCCATCCCGAACATGACGGGCATACTCGATGAGTTGAAACAGGCTAACTACATCTCAACTCTCGATTTGAGCCAAGCCTATTGACAGGTCCCGATGGCACCCGCCTCACGGGAAGTCACGGCTTTCGTAGTGCCAGGACGGGGCCTCTTCCAATTTAAGAGGATGCCCTACGGCCTCACAAACGCTCCCGCAACATTCCAACGGATGTTGGACCGACTTATCGGCGCGGAGATGTACCCTCACATCTTCGTGTATCTCGATGATATCATTATCATCTCTCGAACCTTTGAAGAACACCTGACGTGGCTTCGGAAGGTGCTCGAGAAGATCTCTAAGGCTGGCTTGGCAATCAACCGAGAGAAAAGCGAATTCTGCCGCTCGCAAGTCCGCTACCTCAGATTCCTCGTCAACAGCCAAGGTCTCGAAGTCGACTCAGAAAAGACAGCTCCCGTATTAAATTTTCCAGCGCCGAAGAATATTCGGCAGTTACGTCGCTTCTTGGGCATGGCGTCGTGGTATCGCCGGTTCATTCCCGAGTTTGCAACCGTCGGTGAACCACTGACCCGGCTCACGAATAAAAGTACCGCTTGGAGTTGGGAGGCAGCCCAGCAAGAAGCCCTCGATGTGCTGAAGCTGCGGTTAACGAGTGCACCGACGCTCGCCTGCCCCGACTTCTCGTTACCGTTTACCCTCCAGACCGACGCTAGTGGTGTTGGCCTCGGAGCGGTGTTAACGCAAGTTATCGATGGTCACGAAAGAGTTATCGCTTACGCGAGCCGCGCCCTATCAGAGCCCGAGAAGAAATACTCGGTGACTGAGCAGGAGTGCCTCGCCGTGCTATGGTCCATCCGAAAGTTCCGCTGTTACCTGGAAGGGTACGCGTTCACGGTGGTTACCGATCACAGTAGCCTCCCGTGGCTCCATAGCTTGAAGAATCCTACCGGCCGACTCGCGCGGTGGGCTCTCGAGTTAATGGAGTACGACTTCGTAATCGTTCACCGGAAAGGAGCGCTACACCACGTTCCCGACGCGCTTTCGCGAATCCCGGAGGGACACTCGGATGCAGTAACCTGTCTACGTGAAACCCAAGATGTCTGGTATCGCCGCAAGATGCGCGACGTTACTCACGCTCCCGACAGATTTCCCGACTGGAAGGTCGTCGAGGAAAAATTGTATTTCCACCGACCTTCCGGCCTCGCGGAAGCAGAACTGGAAGATCTCGATGCGTGGAAGCTGGTGCTTCCTCGCGAATCTCGCCCAATCGCCCTCCAGGAGTGCCACGCGCTCCCTCAAGCCGGCCACCTGGGGGTAGAAAAGACGTACCGACGCCTGGCGAATACGTACTACTGGCCGAACCTATTCAAGGACGTGGTCACGTACGTACGCCAGTGCGATACCTGCCAGCGCTGTAAGGTGGAACAGCGAGCTCCCGCCGGCCTTATGGGTCACCGCGTTATCGAGGAACCATGGATGATGGTAGCCACCGACATCATGGGTCCAGTTACACCGAGCTCGTCCGGCCACGCCTACGTACTCGTGGCTCAGGACCTCTACACGAAGTGGATTGAGGTCCAGCCGCTGAGGAAGGCGAACGGCAAGACGATCGCCAAAGCTCTCGATGAACTTGTGGTTACCCGATGGGGCGCACCCCGGGTACTCCACACGGATAACGGCACGGAGTTCGTCAATCGCGATATCCGGCAATTTACCAAGCGCGTAGGGATGAGGCATAGTACCACTCCGCCATACCATCCTCAAGCCAACCCTACCGAACGGGTCAACCGCGTGGCCAAACCATGATCCGCGCCTTCCTGGGTCACAACCACCGGGAATGGGACCAGCGGCTCCACGAATTCCGGTTCGCCTATAACACGGCGTACCATAGCTCTCTCCAGGCGACGCCGGCCTTTGCGAATTTTGGTCGTGAACCGCCGGCTGCCCCCTCCCTTCGGCGAAGCACCGAAGGCGCTACCGAGATAACTCCACGGCCAGTGGAGGATTGGCTACAGAGGATGGCCCGCCTCGACACACTGAGAAAGGCCTTCACTCATGCTCTCGATGAAGCGTTTCGGCGGCAAGCCGGGCAGTATAACCGCCACCGCCGAGATCATAAATTCGCGGTCGGTGAGCTGGTGCTGCGCCGAGCACACCGGTTATCGTCCGCGGCGAAGCATATCACGGCGGCCCTACTACCTTCATTCGAGGGGCCGTACGTGATTGCGAAGCAGCTGTCCTGAGTAGTTTTCGAACTCTCCGATCTCGACGGGCGATCAGTAGGCAAGGCTTCGGTCAAGGACCTGAAGCCTTACAAAACCCCGTAGTACCGGATATAAAATGGCCGAAAGGCCGAGCTCTCGTAACCTCGGGCCTGACGGCCCGGGATCCCGCTGGCGCCTACTGGCTATAGCTCCCGTACCAGACGGCAAAAATGCCGAGCTCTCTAAAAATCGGGCCTAACGGCCCGTGCTCCCGACGATTCTCCCAGGTCAAGCCCTGGTAGAGGTCGAATACCGGGGGTTATTAGTGAAGATTTTCTTCCGCCCTTTTGGGCGATCTCCACGTTCTCGAGGGCACGGATGGATCCGCCAACAGCGAACCTCCACGGATCACGGTCGTCGTTTAACAAGGACAAAGGGAAGAAGTATTGGTGAACTTGGCGACGAGGATGGTAAGTCCCACACTCCCCCAAGGGCTATCTATATTCATGTTGTGGCGTACGAGTGAAGTTCTTATGTTGGAATTCGTACCGGTCTCGTTCCTATAGGTCTCGTTTATTTCGGCTATCCGAAACCCACCCTAAGGGGTGGGGAGTTGTGACGTGATTTTCCCGACGTAGGGAAAAGTCACGGTCCCAAGGCTGTTACCTGGTTTGCCCTCGCCGCACAACCTAACGATCGTCACGCGCTACCGATTATTTGATTTGGTCTTTTTTTTTGTACTGCCGTTAGGGAAAAATTATGTTAGGTGACAGTGTTGTCCGAGGGATGTTTTAGGGAGGAAACGGCACGGCGTTCGATCCTGACGAGGAGAAGAGTACTCGACGTAACGAGTTACCCGTCAGGAAAGAACGGCCGGCGAGTACGCACGAGGAATTGATGCAGGTCCGGCTGCAATACCGGCGCCCCGCTGTTAGGTGCATCGTGCATGAGGGGAAGCGGAGGTTTTTAGATTGCGGGCGAGAGCGGGAACCTCTCGCGCCGCCGACGTAAGTGCTCCCCTACGCACGATGACCATGGGGATACGATTTTCGGCGTACTCGCAACATCTCGAGTAACGTCGATAATTACGATTTCGTTGGGGTAAGTATTGTGTCGAGCGAGAGGGCAGTAGCTCCCGATGATAGATTTCGTGTTTCGGCTGATCGAAATATGATTGGTCGAAAATCAGTTGTTACCGTGTCGCGCTCGAGACCAGAGAGGTCTCGCGAAGCATCGTAGAGAGAGCGAGGTGTCTCTGTCTCGCATACGCGCCATGCGTATGCTGAGTTCTCTCTCTACGTACGCGCTCTAGTCGTGTCTCGCTCTCACTTACGCATCATGTGTAAGTCGCGCTCTCTCCCTCTAGGCACTCGATCTAGAGTCGTTGTTCGTCTCTCGCCGAGGTGAGAGGTGTAAGTTCGCGTACGCGCTATAGGGAGTTCCGTGTCGACCCGGCTCCCTATAGATGAAATAAATTCGCGTTTTCTCGATCGCTCTCGTAAAACAAATTAGTTCTCGCAATATAAAATTTAATCTATCGATTCCGATGGTTAAAAATTAAGCTCTCGTGATGGTTATTGTGATTTGTTTTGCTGACGATTTCGTGCCCGGAAGTTTTCGTGAGTGAACTCGTAGAGTTCATGTTCTCGTCTTCCGATCGAGACTCAGTCTCTCGCGAAAAAATTAACGACGTTTTGGTGCCATCTCGGAGTGCCGTACCCCGACCCTCTCTACCATAATCGACAACCTGAGCGGCCGAGCGTTTCCGGTTTGTCGATCTCGCTGGCGCATCCAGGTGGACCGGATTGTCACCTCCGGCGAAATAAAAGTGACCCGATCCACGCAGGTAAGTCGTGAGCATGGAGGGGCCGGGTCGTTCCCTCCCGACCCCCAGGTTGTGCCGGTTGTCGATACCGGCGAAATAAAAATCGACTGGCGCCCTGCCGGCAAAAGTGCGGATGCGGTAGCGAGAGAGAGAGAGACGACCGAAGGTGACGATGGCGGAAGGATTCCGGAAATTCGTCACAGTATATATATACTGCGTATATATATATATGTAAGTTATTTTATATGGCGAGGAGGGTTCGACACGTGGAAGTCAGAACACAATTGAGTTTCTGTAACAAAAGAAACGACATTTAATGTTCGTTAACCACTATGTCTTGATATGTGTATGTATGAATTTTTAACCAGGTGTCCTTCCGCTTTCAGGTTATCTTAACCGTAATTGACCATGTGTCAAAATTGTGCCGTGTTTAGGAAACGTAAGTTCGCTAATGTACCGACGTACTACGCTCCGAAGAGCGCGGCAATATTTAAAGGACATATATTTCCTTTACATCACCCCTCCCGGGGAAGAAAATGTTTACATTTTTTTTTTTTTTTTTTTTTTTTTTTGTTAATAATTCAACCGCTATCACTTTCTTCTGCGTCAGTATTGTCGATTTCTTCTTCAGACGCTGGGAGTGGGATTAGCTTAGATGCATGGAAAAGATTTGACTCTAATTTCTTGTGACCCGTATTTACCTTATAAATCGAGTTCGAAATTTTTTCAATTATTACGTATGGTCCCATTCTTAGCTGATCGAGTTTTTTCCTATTCAGTTTGTTTCCGTGTTCTACGAAGACTTTGTCACCCACGTTGAGGTCGATGTCTTTCCGACGTTTATCGTAGATTATTTTATTGTAGTCATGTGACTTTCTTGAATTTTCTATAGCGATTTCCTTGTCTCTGATCCAATCTTGATCGGTGATTGTTTTCCTGAGTTCCTTCGGCACTATTGAAACATCTGTGCCGTTCATTAGGTATGATGGTGCGAATCCAGTGACACTATGATTTGTGTCGTTATATTTCTGTACACATTCATGTGCTATAGTTGTCCACGCCACCTTTTTTTTGTTTTCGTTGGTCTTACATCTGATTTTGTTAATTAGTGTTTGATTTAGTCGTTCATTTAGGCCGTTAGAGAATGGGCAGTTTGTCGCTGTGAATATTATTTGAGTATTTCTCTTGTCCAGAAAGCTCTTAAATTCTTTTGAATTTATGCCTGGGTATTGGTCCGACAGAATCATACCAATTTGTCTTGTGTCGGCCACGCGGTTTATTAGTTTAATAAAATCGGCTGCATTTTGCGTGTTAGACGTTAGAATATAGGCGTGCCTTGTAAAATGATCTACCAGTAAGTGGAGATATCTTTTTGTGGATTTTGAACCGCCGAACCCGCCCACAGTGTCTATTGACATGATTTCGAAAGGCCTCGTGGCTGGTCCTAGGTGCGACATTAGGCCATATTTTGGCTGCCCTCTTGTTTTATTTTGTATGCAGATTGTGCAGGTTTTGCATATTTTTTCGATATTTTTTATTAAATTTTTTGCTGTGTAGTGTGGGCATATAGTTTTCTGCATCTGTTTAATGCCTATGTGACATAGGTTTTCATGAATCTTATTGAGAAATTTGATGCTGAATTCTTCTGACAATATTATCTTTTCTGTTTTCTTCATTTTCTTGTGTAAGATATTTTCTCTTGATATTAGATTGTCCTTTGTCGTTGGTATTTCTTCGTTCTTTTCTTGGTCTTTTAAGATGTCTTCCAGTGTTATGATATTTATAATTTTTAGCTGTTCGTCTATGTTTCCATCCGGATTCAGGACAGGGTTCCTGCTGAGGCAGTCAGCCTCGACATTATATTTTCCTGGTGCGTACTTAATTGTAAGATCGTATTGGGACAGGTAATATGTTAAATCCCCAAGTTCTTCGTCAGTTCTTGATTTGATGTTCAAATTTTCTAACGGTTTGTGATCTGAGAAGACTGTAAATTTTCTTCCGATCAACAAATGTTGCCAATATTGTACGCACTCCTTTATTGCCAGGCATTCTAAGTATGTGGCTTTTTTCCTTTTTTGAGTTTCATTCAGTTTTTTCGAAAAGTATGCCACTGGTTTTTCTATTTTGTTTTCCTGTGGTTGTTTGAATACGGCTCCAACTCCTAGAAGGCTCGCGTCCGTGTAAATGTGTATCGGTCGATTTGGGTCGAAAATCGTAAGTATGGGCTGAGTGCATAGTATTTGTTTCATTTCGTCAAAAGATCTTTGGCATTCTCCGGTCCAATTAAATTCTTGACCTTTTCTTAGTAGGTTATGTAATGGATCCAGTTTTATGGCTATTTTAGGCACATATTTATGATAAAAATTAAGCTTTCCTAAAAACTGTCGCACGTTTTTTTGTGTTTTCGGTGTTGGGAAGTTTTTTATTGAGATCAGGTTATCTTTTAGTGGTTTCACTGAATTATTTTGTAATATGTGACCTAAGTACTTTACTGAGTTCTCAGCGAAAGTGCATTTTGAGAACTTCAGTCTGAAACCTTCTATCTGTATAGCTTGGAATAGTTGTGTCAAGTGTTTAATGTGATCCTCGAATGATTTTGAGAATATCAGTATGTCATCTATGTAACTGACCGTGAAGTCTGCCAGTTTGTGTTTTCTTATTATGTTACACATTATTCTTTGGAATATAGCTGGCGCGGTTTTTAGACCGAATGGTAAACAGGTCCACTGGAAGTGTCCTTCTTGCGTGACAAATGCTGTTTTTTGTCTGTCTGAAATTCTTAGGGGTATTGACCAAAATGCCGAATTTATGTCCAGCTTGGAGAAAAATTTACAGTCTCTTGTTTTTACCATAAGGTCTTCAATAAGTGGGAAAGGTTGTGATTGAGGCACTACAATTTTGTTCAGGTCCCGAAAGTCTATGCACAGTCTTGATTTTTTATTTTCGTCTCGCTTGAATGCTAAAGTTACTGGAGCTGCAAATGGGCTGTACGACTCCTCAATTAGTTTTTTCTCCAATAACTTTGCAATTTGTGATTCAATTTCTTTTCTGTCTTCGAATGTGCATCGATACGGTCTTTTGCTGCAGTATTGTTCCATTAACAGGTCGATGCGGGCTTCATAGTCCGTCACTGTTCCGATGTCGTATTTGTCTTTTGCGAAGATGGTTGCATTTTCGTTTATTAATTCATTTATTTTAAATTGTTCTTCAGAGTCTAAGTGATGCATCTGAATGCTGAAATTTGTCTCTTCAAAATGTTCATTAAAGTTTACCGAATGTTTGGGAGTTTTAGTCGATCGATTTTCTTCTCTATGACCGTCCGCGACTTCTGAGTTACTATCGTTTGTATTCTCGGTAATCGGTTTCTTCCTCCTTTGTGTAGTGGTTTCATCTTTCAACTCATCAGTTTTTATCATCTTAGAAATCGTGTTATTCTTTTCTTGTGCTTTTTGACTGATGTTCAAGTTTTCATCTTGACTTAATTCGAATTCCTTTATGCAATCGAGTCCTATCAGGAAATCGTAATCAAAGTTCCTTTCATCTATCACAAACACATTAATTTTCTTTTCAATGTGGAGGATTTTTATGTCTATTTTTACCATGCCACTTGTTTTTTTAACGCCATTAATCGTCTTTAAATTAGTATTGTTTAAAATTCCTGTTTCTCTATTGTTGATCATTAGCAATCTAGAATTTATTAGGGAAACGTTTGAGCCAGAGTCGTAAATCCCAAAAGTTTCAAGATTACCATTCAGTACTAATTTTATTTTAATTAATGGCGGCACAATCAGTTTTTTGAATCATTATCTTGTAACTCACATTCTAGCTGTGAGTTGTTGACGAGTCTTATTTGGTTTCTTCCTTCAATGACGTTTGTTTTGTTCTTGAACCAGCATGAATCCTCAGGGTGGTATCTATTCTTTTTCCCTATATTTTCACATGTTTTGCATGGTTCTTTACGAAATGAAAATCGAATACAGAAAAGGTACCGAAAACGAAGCGGCGGACGCCCTATCGCGAATGTTCGAGGACGTGGAGGTGACTGGTGATGCTCAAGTCGATTCGCTAGGAGATTGTTTCGAAATCGGTTGGTATCAGGAAAGGCTGAACGCGATTCGTCGAAATCCTCGCGAATTTCCGGACTGGCGAGTGGAAGGCCGTGCCGTTTATTTCTATCGTCCGAACGCAATCAAAGACGCGGTAGGTGAGGATGTGGACGCGTGGAAACTAGTAATACCGTCGGAAGATCACGAAGCTTTGTTGAAACAGGCACATGATGCGGAGCAATCGGGTCACCCAGGGGTAGACCGAACGTACCGTCGACTAGCTAACGATTATTATTGGCCAGGGATGTACAGGGACGTGAAGCGTTACGTAGGGAAGTGCGTTACCTGTGCATTGCATAAGGCGAATCAAGCTAGGCCAATGGGAATGATGGGACCACGGGTTGTTGCTCAGCCGTGGGATACGGTTGCATCCGACGTAATGGGGCCGTACCCCAGATCTAAGGCGGGAAATCGATACTTAATTGTATTCGAGGACATGTTCACCCGCTGGATTGAGTGCGTGCCCGCGGCGGCGGCCACAGGGAAGACAATCATGGACGCATTCCGCGCGAGAGTACTCTGTCGTTGGGGAACACCGCGTAGACTTTTGACAGATAACGGGACTGAGTACGTGAACCAGACGGTACAGAAAGTGACGGACGAATACGGTATTGAACGAATGACGACACCACCGTATCACGCCCAAGCTAATCCCGTAGAGAGAGTCAACCGGAATCTCAAAACGATGATCTCGAGCTACATTTCCGCCGATCACCGCGAATGGGACATGCGCGTAGCAGAATTTCAGTTCGCGTATAATACCGCTGTGCACTCGTCTTTGGGAGTGAGTCCAGCGTTCTTGAATCTCGGTAGAGAGCCCAGACCGGCTCAAAACTGGACGCGAATCGCGAAGGAAGACGTTCCGAACGTACCAGATCGCGAAAAATGGGTCGAAAGAATGAACAAATTGGTCGAGTTGAGAGACCTCGTAACGCGTAATATCCGCGAAGCGTCGGCCAAACAGGCCGAGTATTACAATCGAAGTAGAAAGGATGTTCCGTTGCATGTCGGGGACCGTGTATATCGCAAATACCGTGTGTTATCGAATGCCGCGAACAATTTAACTTCGAAATTCGCGAAGAAATACGCCGGACCGTTCGTGATAACGAAAATGAAATCGCCGAATGTAGTCGAGTTGTCTGATGATGCTGATCGACCTGCGGGGACTTGGCATGTCAAAGACCTGAAAATTTCTGTGATTAAACGAGCTGCGGAGAGCTCGGTGTTACACCGAATTAAACAGCGCTGTGCGAAGTAGCGCAGAGAAAAGAGAAAGACTATTTTTGTGTATGTTTTGAAAGAGTTTGTTTTAGTTGTTTAAGCAATAAAGAATTTTTTTTGATGTGATCGTTTTAGATAGTAAGCGAAAAAAAAGAAACGAACATGATTGTCGACCTAGGTTAAGTTAAGTAAAAATGGTTTGAAAAAGATTTGGGTTTTTGATTTAATAATGATTTGCTAAGTAACGTAAGATTATCAAATAGGTAGTAGGCAATAAGATTAAGGTAACCATGCAATGGGATTGGTGATGGGACTGATCGGGGGCGAGACGGACTCCGACTCTGCTGTCGCGCGATAAGAATTGTATCGGCGTGTGCCTACCTCTTAGCGAGGTAGACAATAGCCTAGTGGGGGGGATGTGACGAGGCAGTACTCTCCTCGCAGAGCGCGCTCGCTAGACAGATTCGGAAAAACAAGCAGAGTCGTGACGCCTCGCTCCCGTGGAAAAAAGAGAGATAGTAGGACACACTCTGTCGGCGAGGCTTCCTTTAATTACAGGGAGCGGTCGCCAACCGTCAGCGGCAACGACGAGAGAGAGCGACGCTGAGCGGAGAGAGAAGGAGAGAGAGAGATGGCTGTGCCGGCGATCGAGGAGCGATCGCCGAGAGACCCCCCACCTTCGCCGGCAGAGGAACCAGGGAGCGAGGAGAACGCGCGAGCGACGGACAAGGAGAAAGGAAGAAATAGATTAAGAGAGTTAGTTAGATTTTGGTCACCGATAAGAGATTAAGAAAAGAGTTAGAGCTTGGACGTGAGATTGCAAAGGACGTAGAGAGTAGGAATAGAGTGAGAAGAGTGAGTGAGGCGAGTGTGCGAGTAGAGAGGAGTAGACGAGTGACGAGAGAGAGAGAGAGAGAGCGCAAAGTGCAGGATTACGCGAGTTTGGAGTGTGTGCGAGGGAGAGAGAGCGAGTCCAAGGAAGCGACGAAGGAGCGAGAGCGAGAGAGAGGGACGACGCCCGAGTTCCGCTGTGCGACGCGAAGGACGAGAGATACGGCGAATAGAGAAGGTAGGCGCACGTGGTGCAGTTCTTTATTCAACGTACGGACCCTCCGTGGTTGTACGCGAGGTGGTAGAGGGTGTCCGTCCCGCACCCCCCCTCGTAGGCCCAAGTCGTTAGCTGTGCTTTCCGGCGTCTCCGGAAAGCAGCTGTGTCTCTCTTTATCGAAACGAAGGTCAAATAGCGTAACGCTTAGCTGAACGCATAGGATAAATGTAGAGTAAGAATTTCTAAATGTGTATGAGATTATCGTTGTTGCCCGAATAAATAGGAATTAAATTGTATGTTGAAAATTTGAAAAGTGGTGCTCACCCGTGATTTCAGAATCGTCTTAATAATCAATGCTTGCCCTACGAATCCCCCGCCCCCCATTCCTGAGTTGTTAGCCGTGTAATCGCGAGAGGGTAAGAATTAACGAGACTGTGCCCTTGGTGTTTGCGGGCTGGTAGAAACACCTGGCGCCTAAAAGGTAGGAAAGGAAAATTTGATAATTGGGCGTCATCAGAGATTTTGGACTGGCAGCTCGTCGGCATCTGTTTTGCGAAATTTTGCAGAACGCGAGCTCGTCACAATATATATATATATTGTCACGTATATTGTCACATATATATATTGTTTCCCCACCCCACCATACCCCCTAAGAACGGCGTGACAATATATATATATATATATATATATATATTGTCACGTGTCAGGTGATGTGTAAATATTAATGTAATCATAGTCTGTAAGACCAAGTAAAGTGATAGTCCGCTACTGTAAAATGTCAGTTTGTAACTTCGTGAGTTTTAATTACAGTTTTTACTGCAACTTCGCATGTCGTGATCTCTGTACCTTCCCCGACTACGTCAAGTCTCTGATTCCGAGACCTACAAATCAACACAATATGGGGGACATAAAGGCAAGATTTCACTTCGCATCTGAGGCTACAGATACAAAAACGACGGTAGTAAAAGTCAAAACGATCCAACTGGTGGGTCAACCACAAATTTTTCAAATTCCTCGGGAGCTGCAAACGAGTGACCACCATCCACATCTTTTCGAACATGTAGTGACAAAAGGAGTCGTCAAAAGTTTAAAGATACGCAACAAGTTCAAAAATGTAAGCATAACCCTCGTGGAAGGAAAACTGAAAGAGGCGTATTTAGATGACGAAGGTAATGTCATGTGCAATGGATATTACCTAGAAGAGGTCCAGGCGGGCTCACCGACATTAGCGCCAAGCCTTGCTACCGAAAAACCAATCCACTCCGTGGCGAAAAATATAATATTAGAAAAATTTAATGGAAAGAACGTCAATGCGGAAGCATGGCTGGAAATGTTTGTAACCGAATGTAGAAGGCTCGATTTACAAGAAAACAAATTCCCAGAAGTATTGAGGCTATTCCTAGAAGGCCCAGCTTTGGAATGGTTTTCAATAATGTTAAAGACAAACTCACTATCGCACGCCTGGGAACTCTGGAATAATTCATTCGTAGAGACGTTCGGCCAGAAGTCATGGTCCGAAATCACGTACGCTTACACATTTAAATATTTAAACGGATCGTTTTTGGATTTTGCATTGAAAAAAAGAAATATGTTACTAGACGTAGATCCGAATTTAACTATCAATTCACAAATAAACCTGATAGTGATAACGCTACCTAACTTCATTAAAGCACGGTTAAATAAAAAAAATTTAACGAACATGGAAGATTTAATGTCAACACTGAGACAAATAGACCCTATGAAAAGCAAATACAATAACAACTCAAGTGAGAGAAATGAAGATAAACATAAAATTCAAAATAAACACAGTCCGTGCTCGTACTGCGAAAGTGTAGGTTTCCCAAACAGATACCATCCAGAGCAGTTATGCCGCACGAAAATGACACACCAGAAAATGAACAGAAACGACAAAATTAAAGTAGCAAACAATATAGAAATTCAGGATGCGATTGCTAGTACGGAAGAAGCAAAAAACGAGTAGTGACCCCACTTATAAAATTGAAAATTCTGATAAACAACAAACCAGCCACCGGTCTTTATGACTCCGGAGCGAATATATCTCTGATAAACCATAAGTTCTGGAGGAAACAGAACTTGAATAAAAATATAAGTGGGGATAGAAATATAGAGACGATTTCAGGCACGTCAAAAGCAGAAGGTGTGATCACTCTGCCAGTAACAATATTTAACATTACAAAACAATTTACATTTTTTATAGTAAAAAGTTAATCATTCAGAGACGATATATTGTTAGGCTTAGACTGTATAAAAGAGTTCAAACTGTGTCAAGATGAAAACTTACGAATATGGCAAAAAAAGGACAAGGGAGAAACAAAACAAATAAAAGAAGATTCCAGAACGAATAAACATGCAATAAATAGTATTAACCCGGAAAACGATAGTTTGGAAAAGCTAAGGTTAAAACACAAAAAAGTGTTCGCAAAAGGGAAATTCGATATTGGTACAGTGGAAAAGTACGAAGCAACGATAAAACTAACGGAAAATAAGTATATAGCAAGAAAACCATATAAATGCTCAATTCAAGATAAAGTAGAAATAGAAAATCAAATCAAACAATTATTGAAGACGGGACTGATAGAGGAATCGTGTAGCCCATACGCCGCACCAGTTACATTAGTATATAAGAAGGAAGAAGGAAAAAAATCTCGCTTATGTATCGACTATAGAGAGCTGAACAAAATCGTAGTCCCAGAAAGCCAACCGTTTCCGAGAATCGAAGATTTAACGTTACGGGCGAGAAACTGCAAATATTTCACAAATCTAGATGTGAATTCGGCGTTTTGGTCGATTCCGTTACGAATCAAAGATAGATACAAAACAGCGTTCGTAACCCATCATGGACATTGGCAATGGTGTTGTTTACCATTCGGGTTAAAATCGTCACCGGCAATTTTTCAACGAATTCTATCAAGCATAATAAGGAAAAATCAGTTAGAGGCCTTCACAGTAAATTACATTGATGACATTTTGATATATTCAAAAAACTACAAGGACCACATGAAACATATTGAGCTGACATTGGAGGTTCTACAGGAACAGGGAGTTAAATTAAATCTAGAAAAGTGCATGTTTGCACAAAACAAAATAACATATTTGGGTTATGAAATAGGAAATAATTGTGTAAGGCCATTAAACGATAATATAAGTGCTATCACGAATTTTCCAACACCACAGACAAGGAAACATATTAGACAATTCCTG
Organism: Netelia fuscicornis; assembly: GCA_946811545.1. Lineage (NCBI taxonomy): Eukaryota > Metazoa > Arthropoda > Insecta > Hymenoptera > Ichneumonidae > Netelia > Netelia fuscicornis. The sequence continues at coordinate 20,811,424 of OX328013.1, forward strand.
GGGAAAATAAACTTCTACCTGGAATATATTCCTAGATCAACTATACTGCTAGATCCACTCCATAATCTATTGAGGAAAAACATAGAATTTAAATGGTCGAAATGTTGCCAAGAGAGTTTCAAAAAAATAAAAGAGTACTTATGCTCAGACCCGATTCTAGCAATATTTGACCCATCCATCCCAAGTAAAATTTATACCGATGCCTGCTTACAAGGAGTTGGAGCAATATTAAAACAAAACCAATCAGATGGAAAAATAAAACCAGTATTTTTCTTCTCACGGAAATTAACAGAATCACAAAAGACAAAAAGGGCAATCTATATTGAGTGTCTAGCTATAAAAGAGGCAATTCTATATTGGCAATATTATCTAATAGGACAAAAATTACGGTTTTCACAGACCACAAACCACTAGAAAACTTCAATATAAGAAATTGTAACGATCCAGAATTGAGACAAATTTTAAATTACCTATCTCAATTCGAGTTTGAAATAAAATATAACCCGGGAAAAAGTAACTTGGAGGCAGATTGTTTATCACGAAACCCAGTATTAGAAGGAGACACTAGAGAAGATGAAACATCAAGAATAAAAATAGTAAATTTTTTAAAACTAGATGAAATCGTTGACAATCAAAAACAGTTGAAGCTAGATAACAAATATGAAATTGAAAATAATATAATTTATAAAACACTGAATAATAGAAGGAAAATTTGGTTAACGGAGGAATTTGGGATTGAATTGATCAAACGTACACATAACGAACAAGGACATATAGGAACGAAACAATTAACATTAACCCTTAGTCTGCCTAGGGTTTTTTGGCACCTTCAGTCTGCCTAGGGGGGTCGTTGGCGTCCTGACGGTTTTTCAACCAGTTTCAGTGGGGTTAAAAATCTAAAGAAATTCATGGAGTTTCTTTAAACCTTTAAGTTGAAGTATCGATCATAAAATTATAAAAAATTTTATTTTTTAATATATTATTTATCCAAAAAATGATAAAAAACGGTATCAATGCATTTGTTCACTCAAAAAATCATAACTTTAAGACAAATAAAGATATCGAAACTGCCAAAAAAGAATATTAAAGGGGAAGATTGTCGCTTTCGAGAAAAAATTCAACCGTATCCAATTTTTGTTAAATTAACCTTAAGTTTGGGACCTAAAAATTGGCAATAATTTAGTCGCAAATTTCGAAGTAAAGAGGCAATAAATGTGTATTAAATACAAACTAAGTAATAAAATCAGTAATAACTCATTCGTTAAGTGTCACAATATATTTTTATTGTAGAAAATATGAAAAAAATTAGAAAAAGTTAGAAATTACGAAAAAAAACACAAATGAAAAAAAAACAAAAAATTCTGTTAAGCGAATTACACGAAGTATCCCGGGCAGAGTGTAATCCTATGATCATCGCAAATCGGTTTCTTGCACGTAACGCAACAATAGTTCGTTTTACGATCCTTTTCTTTAGGGCACAATGCGCATCGCTTCCTTTTGCTCATTTTCGCCATACCGATATTGCGATCTGGAATTTCGTTTGTTTCCAGCACTTCGTGTATGTGCGATAATAAATTTTTTTGTATTCCTGGCCATTTTGCGCGCTCTTCAAGATGGGGTTTTATGAGTGAAAATGCGAGTTCTTTCAAAAACTCTCGTCTGTTTAGAACGGTATTCTGAGGCAGAAAGTTGAAGAGTATGGAGGAGTTTACCCCGGCTTGGTCAAGCATCCCCAAAAATAAACGCATTGTCCATCGATTGCTCCTCCGCACACAAGTATAATTTTCGCACAACTGGTCGCACAACTTTCGACGCCTTCTAGTAGATGTTGTCGGTTCCTCTCTCTCTTGTTCTTCTTCCTCGCTCTCTTCTATGTTGTCGTCAGATTCGATGTCCGAGATACTCATTTCGGAGTCCGCGCTTTCCTCATCTTCGATAGCGTCCGCTTCGCTTTCGCTCTCTTCACCGCCAAAATATACAATATCCCTGCCAGGACGGAGTTGCCGTACAACGTCATCAGCGGATCGTTGCGTCATTTTCACTAATCAACTTAAAAAAAAAGTTTGAAAAAAAAAATTGAAAAAAATGGAATTTTTTTTTTGCGCCCAACTTTTTTGTGGCACTTTTATAGCCTCAATAAAGACTTTCAAGCGAAAAAACAAAAAAAAAATTACTTACAGTTTTGACAACCGCCGTCTGCCTAGGGGGGTCGTATGCGTCCGGAACGAAAATCAATTGCTCCTTACAACAGCTGGGTAAGAACTAAAATAGCGCCTCTTTGCAGGTCGGGTCTAGAGGGGCCTAACTTTTTTTACATAAGCCTAACAGCGCCTCCCGTGATCGGATTTAGGAGTTACACCGACATTTGATTTTCGCTCGGACGCAAACGACCCCCCTAGGCAGACTAAGGGTTAACAATCACACATAAAATCTATTTCAAAAATATGCATAAACACATAAAAACAATATGCCGGTCCTGTGAAACGTGCATAAAGAACAAAACTAGAATAGGCAACTTCAAAGCTCCGTTATCACAACTAGGCCCAGCTTCCGAACCATTCGAGATCGTTTCTTTAGACACAATAGGAGGTTTTGCAGGCAATAAAAGTACAAAAAGATATTTACATTTACTAATTGATCATTTCACGCGATATGCTTTTATATCGACGTCAAAAACACAAATCGCAAGAGACTTTATAAAATTAATAGACCAAATAAATAAAGAAAACAATATACAAACTATACTTACAGATCAGTATGCAGGGATCAATTCAAGAGAGTTTAAACAACACGTAAAAACTAGAAAGATAAACTTAGTCTTCACCGCAGTAGATTGCGCTTTTTCGAATGGCCTCAATGAAAGAACAAACCAAACGCTGGTCAATAGGATAAGATGCAAAATATTTGAAAACAAAAGTCGGCCATGGACCGTCATAGCAGAAGAATGTACGGAAGAATATAATAACACTATCCACAGTTCAACAGGCTTCACACCGAATTATTTACTAACTGGAAGAGATACGTCATTCTTACCAAGTGAACTCAACGATAATAACGAAAATAAATTGAAAGATAACAGATTAATAGCATATCAAAATTCAAAAAAAGTGCACGAACAGAATAAGACCTACTATGATAAAAATAAGGTTAACATCGAGTACAACGTAGGGGACTTAATATATATACAAAACAATAATAAATTAAACAGAAATAAATTAGACCCGATTAGAACGGGCCCTTACAGAATAAAAGAAAAAATATCAAATTTAATATATATAATAGACAGAGGACAAAAGAAAAATGAATCCCAGATTTTCCACGCAAGTAAACTAATTCCCTACGTCACATCCTAGCGCGGGAGGGGGGGATGTAAGTTTGACCTTGCCAAACTTAATCTCCCAGTCGTTAGACCTGGTAGATACACGACTGAAGGAGACGTCGAGTAGAGACAGTCGTACATTAGCCATCACACGGCGCAGATTAATATAAGAGCTAATATCAACGAGATACCGACGATTGTGTTGATTCAGGTGATGTGTAAATATTAATGTAATCATAGTCTGTAAAACCAAGTAAAGTGATAGTCCGCTACTGTAAAATGTCAGTTTGTAACTTCGTGAGTTTTAATTACAGTTTTTACTGCAACTTCGCATGTCGTGATCTCCCTACCAAAAAGAATATTATATATATATATATATATATATAATATATATATATAATAATATAATATAATATATATATATATATAATATTCTTTTTTTGTATTACGAGCTGGGGTTGTTCCAATAACTGAACTCCATTTGTTTCTCTGTAAAATAACAGTTTATGTTTTAATTAATATTACTATTTACAGTCTATGTACACACAACGCTTACAAATTACCTGTAAAATAAGAGAAACGACAATTAAAGTCAATTATTCGCCTCTCTTTTACGGCACTGCTCGATAACGGCTGATTCTGAATAACTGTCATTCGTACTTTTGCTTTCTTCTTATTCTATCATTCTATCTCTTTCTTAACACTGTGATACGTCGTCGATCGCTCGGCGACGTTGCTACCTGGCGTGATAAGCGCGCGCAGGGAATGTAAAGCACGCTACATTTGAAGAGAGTATCGCATATGTAAGAAATTTACTTTATGTCGGTAAAATCATCATGTCTAATTTTTGGAAGTCTTTCTGCTACCTTTTTCTACAAAGTTCACAACATACTCTTTATAATATCTGTAATGAATAATTCTCCAATGGCGAAATTATTTTTTCGTCCTTTCCATGAGCACTCCTGTGCTAGTTGATTTGAAAATATCTTAGCGAGAATATTTTTAACGTTTTCTTGTGGCGAATATCCTCCAACCTGATTCACAAATGTTTTCTGAAATAAAGTATATAATACAATTCGAATCGTTATAATACACACAATGTTCAATAAATTTTTGAAAAAACATGATCAACTATATATAATTGAATGATATATTATAAAAACAATTGAAATTAAAAAATAAAGTACTTTTTCGATAACAACAAATAAAGAATTATTAACGACCATATAAATTTAAATAAAAAACTCTAAGTACTTTATTTTTTTAATGTAAGAAAAATCATTAAACTTACGAAACATTTTTGAATGTGCTCTTCGTTTAATAATTGATTATTGAAATCTTGAATTCCGGCTGTTGTTGTTAATGGAAAGTGTTTTGTTACAGCTTCCGTTGGTCCCCGTATATTAACGATAGGCACGGTTGCATCGAGTCGTTCTTTATAGTCCTCCATTCTTAATTCTATATTCGATAAACTTCTTTGGATGTTACCGAGTTTCCCTGTAAACATAGTTAATTACACACATACTTGCAGGTTTTCTCAATAATGAAGCAAAAAACTTTTAAATTGTTCTTACTCAAAATGATGTGCGTCGTGCGATTCTCTTCAGAGTCAATGTTTCTCAGTGCACCGTAATCTTCATTTGGGCTGAAAGAATTGAACTCCGAAAAGCTTTTTTCTTTAGCCAAGACAGCATGCGGCTTTCGAAAAAAGTGTTCATCAAAGTTATTGATTGTATCGATAACTTTGTTCGTAGTCGAAGGATTTGCTTGCGAGAAATTGTTTTGCTTCTTGCAAATAGAACTTGAATGCCCATCATTTTTTGTATACACGACATTTTGAAAAACTGGTAATGGATGATGTTCTAGAAAAGAAAAGAACGAGGAGAGGTAATTTCAAATCATTTTACCATCGAGCGTGCGATTATAATCGAACTAAAGCTACCAATTCTCATCTTTTTCACAAAATGTGCTTTTTTTGCACTTGGCTCGATCTCTCCTTCTGACTCACTACTGCTGCCTGAGAAAACCTTCGGTTGGTGTTTTCGAAACCCGGCCTCTACCAATAGATAGATCCTCTGAACTTGTGTAATCTGCATCCTCTGCGAATTTCCGCGCCTTCTCCAATGATACTGAAAATACAAACAGAATACAGTACAGAACAGAAAGTACTTTATGCATTATATTTAATGTTCAAAGGTTCGAGAGTATTATTCAGCACACCATCAATTTTTTCCACATTCACTGGAAGTTTCTGCCATGTCGACGAATCTGGCGGAATAGCTTTCGTTATGAGTAAACGAATATTTTTTACACTCGAAGGAGGCCACTAACAAAAATCAGACTCATTTGCCTCATTGCGTTCAATAAGCCATTGCTTAGGAATCTCTGAAGCAATTTTGTCATTGAAAACCACAACAGCGAACGACATGATGATGCAAAGAATCGGATGCAAAGAATCGTGTGCAAAGCTGTGGTGAAAAAATACCGAAGCCGTATATAGAAGCAAGAAAATAAAAATAAAACTTTCTAACAAGATTGAGTCTGCCAAAGAGATAGAAAATGGAGAAGACAGTGCACAAGCAATCTGTGATTCACTTTCAATAAAACAAATGATCAAGACAAAAATGCCATGCATATATGCAAAAAAGCTTTACTTCAATAATTATATAAAAAATGATTCATATTAAGCTTGAGAAAACGCAATTACATTTAAAAAAGTAGTATACAATGACGAACCTGGCTATCAGCTATTCCGATACACGTGTATTTTTTGAGGTTATTGCAAGTGCGTTCCTGAAGAATAAAAAAGAAGTTTTCACATATGCCGTCTAATAATATCATTTGCTTTCTGCTGTCTTAAATTTTAGCTCTTAACCACGGTACAATTTGAAGAATATATAATTGTGACAGGAGATGTCGATTATTGTCCTTACCGTCGGAGCACATTGCCCGGGGGCTCCTCGGGAATCTTAGAAAATAGGAATCGAATACAATTTTAAATCTAGGCGCTCAGATTCTGATAGGGGAATCTCCTAGACCAATTAGGGTATCGAAAATGCGCCACGTCGAGCCACGCGGTAAGCGGCACGACTCGCTCGAGCACTCTGCGCCGTGCCCTCGAAGAGCGAGGATCGACAATTGTAAACTGATATATTTTGTCTTAGAATACCAGTGTGTGTGTGTAAAATCATTGTCTATCGATTACTGTATTATAACAAAGAGTCGATCCCCGAGAAGCCCTGGTTAAGTTAATAAAAGGAACGAGAAACGTGATAAATCGAAACTGTAACTAAAGAATTATTTTGTCCTGTCTGTGATATTTTCCTTTTCACTCTTTCTATGCATTAGGTCTTCCTACTCACTCTCACTCCCTGAGAATTGCTTTATTGTTGTTGTTTACCGTTAAAACAACTGGCGCCCAAATATTTCGTGAATAACGTTAATCTATTATTTTGTAATTTCTCATTCGTATCGATTCTTGGGCCCCGGCAGCTCTGACCCAAGCCGCGCCGGGTGAAGGCTTCAACAAAGTAATATATGTCTAATTCATAAAAAAGAAAAAGCCTGTCTCATAATATTCTATAAATATAATCATAAATATATATTGACCGGCAAAATTTCATTCGGGAGAACCTGTTGCATCGAATCCAGGCCCAGAGGTTATATTTATTGCAGGGTAACCAAACCTTTTTCTCTTACAACGAAAGTTGCTTAAAAATAAAAATTTACATTAAAAAAGGAATAAAAATAAGAGATTACTATTATCGTGTCATTTCACATTACAATAAGGAAATAAAACAGTAATTTTAAATGAACTTTTTCGTACTAAAAAATTTGTACTTACTCGATATAGTAATTAGCACGGTTGCCGGGCTAAGTCCGGATGGCTCTCACCGATGCACACTCTGCGAACCTCTTGTGACGCGCCATTCAGCACCGTTGCACATATACTATTGTGGAATGAACTATCTGACAGTTTCGCACACGTGTTACAAAAAATAATTTGTATTAACTGTGTTTAAATTCATCCACTCACGTTTCTCTCCAGGGCTGATGAGTTTAATATGTATTATGTGCAACGTGTAAAGTGATTGAATAGACCTAATCGTTATTATCTTCCACATAACGAAGATAGTAAACACGAGGACAGAGGATAACCTCACTAAATTATAATAAAAATTTGGTAAGAATGTGTGTTGTACAATATTTTCAATTATTACTGTTACACAATAATAATTGCAGGTTTGTTGATGAGAGAAATATTGTTTATTGTATATATATGTTTATATACTTTAAATACGATATTTTTTATAGAAGTTAAGTTAAATCTTAGCTAAGGATGTTTTTTCCATTGCAAGCGTAGATTGTTTTTCGAAATTGTTCTTAAACTTAGTAATTATTTGGATATTGAAAAGTTCAAAAGCATTTCTTATTCCGTACAATATAATTTCACAATATGCGTAAAGAATATTATCCAGATTTTGTTGAAATAGTTAACATTTTGATCGTTTTTTTTTACAGGAAACTTGAAAAGTGCCTTCAAATGCCAAGACAAATAAGGTATTTGACGACTCGTCGAAAACAGCAGATAATTGCTACTCGGCTCTCTAAAGTTCAATAGTGTGCAGATGGTGAACATCGACTTGCAACGACACCGATATCTCAGCCAACAAGAAAGGATATATTATGTGTCAATCTGAACATGCTACGTTTATGACTTCGCATTCTATCGATGAGCCATGGAATTTATTGTGTGGCAATGAATTAGTTCGCTCGAGACAAACCATGACCCCATGTCTTCCAAACAATAGTGAGATAATGTCAAGTTGCACAGCGAACAGATCTGTAAGAGTACTTACATCGGATAATGATAGTTTGGATTCTGATACTAATTATTCTAATAACGGTTCACCTTATTCAAACTGTACTAGTTTAGAGAATGATATATGCTTGTGGGTGTTGATGAATAACGTATCACACAAAGTCACGAACGATATTATAACAATATTACGCAAACATGGCCACACAAATCTTCCTCGAGACGTAAGAACACTAATGAAAACTCCGAGAAACGTTCAAGAGCAAATATTAAGGGGAAATGGTGGTTCCATGGTTTATTTTGGATTTTGTAATGGGCTAACGCGTTCTATCAAAAAGTATTATCAGATATGTGCAAGTGAAATTCGTATTCAATTAAATTGTGATGGAGCATCACTATCTTCGAGTTCGAATAGCCAATTTTGGCCATTATCAGCTGCTATAAAAAGCAATTTTGCGACCGAACCTTTTTTAGTGGCTCTTTATCATGGAGAATCTGAACCTAAAGACTCAAATATTTATCCCCTTTGTTCTTGAAATGCAAGATGTCCAAAAAAATGGGTTAATAATCGATGGGAAATGAACAAATGTAATTATCGATGGTGTAATTTGTGATCTGCCAGCCAGATCTTTTTTAACACGCACCAAAAATCATAGCGGCTATTTTGGTTGCAGTAAGTGTACTGTAGAAGGGACATTTATAAAAAGCGTTACTTTTCTTGAACTAGATTGCCATCTACGAACAAATGAATCTTTTTGTAAAAGAATACAAGCTGAGCATCATATAAGTGATTCAATTTTAGAACAATTGAACATTGGAATGGTTTCAGAATTTCCGATAGATTACGAGTATATGCACTTGGTTTGTTTGGGAGTAACGAAACGTTTAATCAAATTTTGGGTGAAGGGTCCAAAAAATCTCAGACTACCAACAGAAAAAATAGATTACGTTAACAGAAATTTACTTGCTATTCGTAAGTCTATCCCATCTGAATTTTCAAGATTGCCTAGGAAGTTAAATTTAATTAAGATCGATGGAAGGCCACAGAGTGTCAACAATTTCTTTTATATACTGGATGTATGAAAATAATATAATTAAATTTTTTACTTACATATTAAACTTTGGTTTCTTCGGAGCTTTATTCGACGACACCAAAGTTTATTTGGTATGTAAAAAATTTAATTCTACTATTTTCATGGTATTTACATCAATCGAGCTTCGACCGAATATATGTTAGATGGAAAACAAATTTCGAAAAAAAAATCTGAAAAAATTCTCGTTAACTCATCAAGAAGTATGACAACTTTTTACCATCTTGAGGTTTTGTTGTAAACCTCATCGTTTTCGTCCTGTGCAGCAATTTTCAAATCGTCTATTTTTTCTCTAAAAATGGAATATCTTTGGAAAAAAAAATCGTACAATTTTTTTCTAAAGAAAAGAAATTGAAGGTTGGACTGCTCCCTTTACGATCACGGTTAAAGAAAAGTGCTAAAAAAATTTTACTACGAAAGGTGTCCATTCAAAGAAAAACAAGAAAACGGCCAAAATTTTTTTTTTTCAAAACTGGGTGCCAATTGTAAAAAAAAAAATCGTAAAATTTTTTTAAAACAGCCAAAATCAAGGTAAATTGCTCCTCTTTAAAATGACGCTGGTTAAATTGGCCTAGGTCAATTACCGGCGAAATGACATAAAAAACCGTTCCGGCACTTTATACTAGAAAGTGTCCACTCAATTTCGTCACTGAGTGTATAATGTAAAAGTTCTTTTAAGATGTGAGTAAAAGAAATATGTCTTTTACTTTAATTTTTTGTGTTGTTTGTGCATAACATTTACCTAGGTTTACGGGAAAAATCGAACCTTTAATGTGACTCAACACATATACTAGAATACAATTAATATTATATACGAACACAACATAAAATACTTTAATTTTTAATATAATATTTAATATAATATTTTTAATATAATGTCAGAGCTTTGCAACTTCTATGCAACATTGCTGTTATGAACCGTGTCTACTGTAGGGCAATGTTACACGGTAGTAACATATTATGTAACGAACTCCTTATCAGGAATATAACAACGGTAACATTACTTGTGACTTCTGAATCCGAGGCGTCCGGCCTCGATAAACATCGCGCTCGGAGACGATATGTGCGGCTTCCCCGCGGCTGCCGGTCTACCCCCACTACTCGACCAGTTTCGCGAGCTCGGGCGTTTTTGGTCATGTTTAGGCGCAATTTTCACCTACTTAAACGCAATTAAACGAAAATCTAAAATTGACGATTTATAGGTCAACAATTCTAGTTTCAAAAGCCGCTTGTTAAACTTAAATCGGACGACCTCCAGAGCATCGAGCCTCTCCGCAAAATATGGCATAATTAAATGTTCATTGCAATAACGCAAAAACTAATTATCCGACAGCGCCCAAATCTCGCACACAAAAAGTACATATCAATATCTACTATCTCGCATAGAGCCTGGCCTACAAGTTTAAAAATGGCGGAGTTATACATTTTTGAAAAAGGCGGTTTTTTTCTTGGTTCTGTCAGTGTATCTCCCTTAATTATTGACCGATTAGCTTCTTTCAGCGCTCATTTTATGCGTATTTCAATTGTCTACAATTCGTCTATTGGGACCAAACAGATTCCTTCATTATTTTGTGTTTTATAAGCAAAAAACGAAAAAAATGTGTTTTTTTTCACTAATTTGTTAATAACAAAAAATAAAATGGGAATCAGGAGTCGAAAAGTGGTCAGTTACGATCGGGAGGCTGTTCCGCGTCTGATGGCACTCGCCGTTATCGGGTGCTATTTTTGTCAAAAACTGGTGATTTTAGAGCTCTATTGCTTGGACTATAAGTGGGGCGCGCGTCGGCCAGCAAGTTCGGACGCGCTAAGCATCGTCGAGTGGTATCGATCTCGTCTTGCGGGCAACTATCTGTTTAGTATCACCGTGTTCCTTATTTGTTTTCCTTCTTCGTCAGTATCTTTTGTTCCGTTGGGCGACGCCAAACGATAGTTTCGACGTTGGACCGCCGCTTCGTTTCGGTAAGTTTGGGATTAGGTTTTTGTCGATTAAGTCGACGATCTTTGTCATGTCGCCTTCGGCCTCAGGTGGAAACGTTCAGCGATGTTCGGCGTCGGTATCTTGTCGTCTACGTCTGTCCCCGACCATCGTGGCCCGTGTATCCCGCTCCCGCTATAGAGTTGAATCCGTGCCGTTGATTTCCCCGCTGTACCAGTTACTCTCTCGCATTTAATGCAGAGGTTTTCTATTTCCGTGGCGTTACTGCGTTACTATCTTTTTGTTATCTGTCGTGATGTTTCCTCGCTACCTTTCGGCATATCCCGAAGCTACCTTTTCTTACGTTGTGTCGCTTCCTTCGGCAATTCTTGTCGCTAACTTTCCATCTAGTTTGTCGCTACCTTTCAGTGGTTCTCATGGCGACATTTCGGTATATCTCGTTCCTACCTTTTACGACGCCTCATCGCTACCTTCTAATATATTTCGTCGCTACCTTTCAGTAATTCTCATCGCTACCTCGTACCACGTTCCGTCGCTACCTTTCAGTGGTTCTCATCGCTACCGTCCAACATACTTCTTCGCTACCTCTCGCTGGCTCGTGTCATCTTCCACGGGGCCTGGTCCATCAGTCGCCGCACCCAGAGGCGTCGCCCTACTCGGGCGCTTCGTTGTTCCGCCTGCAACGCCCCGGGCGCTGTCCTCCCGATTTCAACGAATTGAGGCGTACTCGCCAGCGAAGATTTCAATAAAGAAAACTGAAAACCGTATCCACTGCATTCGCCGTTCTTTTGCTGCCTTGTTCCTCACGCCCGTCCACGCCCCTCTGCCCTTGCCGACAGTGAGTCGGGTTGACCTAGCCGTTTTCGTGTGCCCGGGACTCCGCCGTGCTCCGCAGGGCTTATCTAGTTTCGTCGCGGCGCATCCGGGGTAACAAACTTAAATAAGCCGGTTTTCCGGTGGTATTCGTACCTGGCGCCCGTTTACCCCGGGTACCCCGCAAATGTCCGCCGGTGGCCGTCGCCCCTAGCCGTGTCGATCGGGTTGACGCGCGCCTCGCTAGCGACCATGGGGCTCAGACGGCGGAATCTCCCGGATAGGTAACCAAAGACCGTTACACTATATATTATACAATTCATTTACAATTCAAATATCATGAACGAATTAAGTAAGTGCGAAAAAACTCGACTGCGGCCACATCGCCATCGGCAAAAATTCAAAGCAATTCAGCTAGAATTACAAACTAACGCGAAGTGAATCTTTCAAGTCCACGTAAGTTATATAATAAACAATAAAATCTTTATACGGTTAATAAGTCAAATCAATACGTTTCCATCATTTACTTCATATAATTATTATATAATTAGGGCTTTTAAATTTATTATTTGTAATTGAAATTAAATAAATTCTCGCAAAAAATTAGTTATAATTATAACACTTTTATCTTAGGAAGCAATGAGGAAATTTAGGAGCCGACGAGACATTTTCCTCAATTCAAGCTGGAATCGTCGACTGAAAATAGTAATGCGTTGAAGCCTCGAAACGAGTCACGAAAATCCGATAATAATGTTGACACGGATATAAGTGAAGATAATGCGGTGTGCGATGAAATAAATAAGGAAAATGATCCAGCATTACAATTATGTCACCCACAAGACATTGAGAAGATATGAGCATGGGCTCTAGAATGCAATATTCAACACGCGCATCTTGATAAATTTTTGTAAATATTAAGAGGACGGCTACTATCTGAATTGCCAAAAAGCTCGAAAACATTTCTTAAAACTGAATCGATGCCATATGACATCTTAACCCTTTGAGTGCCGGAGGCCGATATATCGGCTCTTGTTGCACTGGCGAGAAGTGCCAGAGCCGATATATCGGCCCGCGCCTTGTAGCGATTTACTATTTGCATTGCGGGAGAACTCTATCTCAAAATAAATTTAGAATAGGGTAGAGCGGGGATAGTTGAGCAATCGTAATATCTCGAAAACTAAGCATCGCACGCTGGTGCATCAAATGGACGAAAGAGAGGTATGTGAGAGGGGAATACAACAAATCATTGCCGGTAGCCACGCGGCGCACGAGACGATGACACGGGACGTTTTATTATTATTGCGCACAAAAGTAAAAAATACGTGATTAAGTATTTTTCTTCTAGCATTGTGTGAAAAACCAGGGCAGCAACGAGACGAGTACTATTATGTAGTACATTTAAGTGGCTATCAATCTGCAATAATTATTTTAACGCACGTGGTACGGATTTCATTATAAATTAACATTTATTAAAAAATCTGAGAAGGGGCTAGTTGAGCAGTTTTCGATGGGGCTAGTTAAACGATGCGCAACTGTCCTCATCGGCTGGCACGCATAACATGGCGGAGGCGAATACATCACGCTATCGCCGGTCCTCCTTGTTTATTTAAGAAAAAACATTTCACAGTTTGTTGCAGTTAATGTTCATGATTCAAAATGTAGCTAATTAATGTAGCTATCGGTTTGTTACTGCATTGTATCAAATGGTCTTGCATGTGTCTGATTTGTTGATGGAATTATTACCTTGCTCAACTGACCTCATACCCTTGCTCAACTTACCCCACCTATGGGGCACGTTGAGCAGCTCTACACTCTCTCACATTTACGATAATATCTTCTAAATCAGACTTGAATTGGATAATGTTTCTGAAGGCGTTTTGAGCTAGAGAATTTGCGGATCTAACGGTGCAAGAATCAAGAAAATCGGATGTATTTTTTAAGAGTTATGATCGATTAAGCCAGAAACTGCTCAACTATCCCCGCTCTACCCTACGTTATAAATTATCTAATTTCATTACGAGAGAATTAAAATAAATGGTTTTTCGTTTTATTTCTTTGACGAAAACATTTTCCTATCGCTTGGAGGTACCGAAATCTAACATAAACACCGATGGTCGCCACTCAGGCGATATTCGATCTGCGGAATTCATCGCTGTGGCGTTGGGTCCTTATCGGCACTTGTCGACAGCGTTTCATATAAACAACTGTTTGAGGACCCTCCCGAAATAACGTTGCATTGCCGCAGCGAAACGTAGGATCAGTCAGTTTCTCCACGACCGTTGATGTGAACAGTATATTTCGTCCCAGTTGCAATTTCAAAACGTCTTTTGTGTTATTACCGTTGTTTTCCGCTTCTGTCAAACATTGTTGCTTTTGACGAAAATTTTACCAGTAACCGTTTTATAAAAAAATACACCGTCATGGATGACGCGGAATTAGTCCGAATGGTTGACCAGATCGATCTAGCACATAGTGACGAGGAAGAAATCGTGGCATCAAGAAGTCGGCATCCACGTAGGATCTACAGTGATAGTGAAACGAGCGATGATAGCGAATCGGAATTAGAGGAACTCGATACTGAGGAAGAGTTGACAAATTTCCGTGAAGTTACCGTGGCCAATGACAGCGAACATAATCCTCGACCACAATTTATCGAAATTGCTGAGCCTAAACATATGCCAATAAGAAATTCCATACTCAGAGCGTATTTCGATCTATTTTTTACGGAAGAATTTTTGAGCTATTTTCGAGTTAGTTTTATTTTTGAGCTGAATTTTCTAGTTATGTTTTATTTTTGTTATGTAGTTTTGTTTATCTTGTTACAAAATGCATTGGAAATGCAAAGTATATACTTCATAATAACTGGCCCATATAAAATTATGATGGAAAGATGACTGTTTGTATATGCAAATATGTTTTGTATAAGAGAACTCAACTTTTACTTTATTTATAAACATTTATACTTTTGTTTTTTTCTAAAATTTTAATTGAATACAAAAAAAACTAGTGTCATTATTTTGTTCTGTATTTCATCCACAATATATGGTTTTTTGAATCATGTAAATATTGTTCCTCGTTTGGTTTTTATAAACATTTTCCCGAATCCTTGTAAAACTGTAAAATTCGGCTGGTTTTTCTCGCATAGGCACCTCTATTTAGCCCGGCACTAAAAGGGTTAAATATCGCAGATAACGGGGACAGACAATCAGGGAAATATGTCTATTATGGCATTGCAACCGGACTACAGAAGAGTATGAATGCGGTATTTCACCAAGATGGAAATATCGTTCTGCAAGGCAATGTTGACGGATTGCCGTTATTTTCATCGAGCAAGACGCAATTATGGCCGATCCTCTGCAAAATATTCACTTGTCCGGATGTCTATAAGCCTTTCCTGATAGCATTATTCTGCGGTGAAACCAAGCCATAGTGCACAAATTTATACTTACGAGACTTTGTAAAAGAAATCAATGAGCTCACAACGAATGGCATTATAATCTCTAATGTACACTTCACTGTGCGTATTCAGTGCTTCATCTGTGACACCCCTGTGTGGGCTTTTATGAAATTGACTTAAGGTCATGGCGGGTATAGTTCTTGTGCACGATGTACAGTACGTGGAACTCGGAAGCACCGCCGAACATTGTATTTAGATATCGACTGCTCAGTGAGAACAAATGAATCCTTTCGTCACATGGAAGACACAAACCATCACATGGAGAGATCCATTCTGGTCCCAATTGTACCTCCCATAAATATGGTTACATCTTTTGTTCTCGATTTTATGCATCTGTGTTGCATTGGGATCATGAAAAGACTTTTTATGCAAAATTGGTTAGAGGGAGCCCTTTGAGTTCGTTTAAGGCCAAGACGTAAACTCGACTTATCGAGAAGAATGAAAGCTTTGGGCGACCAGATTCCTTGCGAGTTCCAACGGAAACTTCGGAACATATCATATGCAGCACAATTGAAAGCAACAGAATATCGGTTTTTATTGTTGTACTGTGGCCCCATTATGCTGAAGGATATGCTGCACGTAAATATGTACAAACAGTTTTTACTATTTTATGTGGCTTGCCGACTTTTGTGCACTGCAAAATTGCCGCAGCGATTAAACTTCCGTGCAAAAGTGTACCTACGAAAATTCGTTGAAATTTTGCCGCGCTTATACGGAAGTAAATCAGTCCTACTAAATATGCATAACCTTATCCACCTTGCGGATGATGCGAAGAATATGGATTGTTTGTTAACGCAAAGAAATACTTTTCCGTTAAAAATTTTTTTGAAAAGCCTTAAAAAACTCGTACGCACCCCTAATCGACCTCTTGCTAAAATTTGGCGGCGTATCTATGAGCAACCCATGTATGGTTTTACCACAGGTCCAAGCATGGGCCATCACCGGCTGCCGTCTGTCCAGCCATGGTACAGTAACGCCTGCCGTGATCGGCCCAATCTTGGTTATAGTCCGGAATGATATTGTCGGCCCAAGACTCCAGTTCAGTCTTGGGCCAGTAGTGGGAACAATACACGGGCCATCGATGGCATAATAAAATGGCCCGCGAATGGCAAGAATTAACGGCCCGTTTATAAAATATAGACTGGCCCACGAACGGTAACAATACTGAAAAATTAGCAAAAAATGAAGAAAAAACACAAATGTAATGATTAATATTTTTATTGCCAATGACGATTATCACACGTTTGTTGAACGATAAAAAAAGAAAAATACTTAATAATTAAATCACGTTCTCTTAATGATTTTCGTCGGGTTTCTCACGCGCCTTGCGACCTCCATCGCGATCACCAGCCTCGGAGAGCCATTTGCCAACTTTTCCTGCTAGCGACTCGGACTCCTTGGTG
Organism: Netelia fuscicornis; assembly: GCA_946811545.1. Lineage (NCBI taxonomy): Eukaryota > Metazoa > Arthropoda > Insecta > Hymenoptera > Ichneumonidae > Netelia > Netelia fuscicornis. The sequence continues at coordinate 20,828,262 of OX328013.1, forward strand.
TCTCCAAATTTCTTCACTATGGAATCTGTAAAATTTTCAGTTTGGGCATAAGAATTTCATTATTTCAATAAAGATAAGAATATATAATAAATAAAATACCTTTAATACAGCGAAATACGTTTGTTTTGCTGAAATCCAGCTTCCCTATGCCATTGATTTTACGGCCCGTTCCTGAGTAGTTCAACTGAACCGTTTTCGTCAACGTTGCTGGCATGATCTTTGCCAGGCAACTTTTTGTGGTGGTTTCGCCACAAATGAGTATGTAATATAGTGACATCTGCAATGGAAACAAAAAATAATTTTCTACAAATATGTATATTTATATCACGCAGTACGTAAATGGACGTTTTGCGCATGCTTCGCGTACGCAAAACCCCCATCTCCGCAAGCCGTAATATAAAATTTCGTATAACACGCGTACGAAAAATATTTTTCTGGCTCGTGTGATTGCAGTCCTCGCCTTCGGCTCGTCCTGCAAACTCACACTCGTCAAGATTTTTCGTCCTTGTGTTATAATGTACTATTGTATAATACAAATGTATTATACAAATAAGTATAGTGTATTATACAATAAGTATAATATAAATGTATAATACAAAAACTGTATATAAACACACACACACGCGCACGCATGCATGCATATATATATATTGAAACGGCAGAACGCTTCAATAAATTTATTTGAGTGCGATGGCTCGACGATTATATAGTTTATGAAGGTTTTTGGTGAGGGAGAGTAATTTCTCTTTGAGACTTGGTTTTTGTATTGATAAAAAAATCGTTTATTCTTTTTGTTTCTGCGATTTTAACTCTTTGGTTGCGGCGACTTCGCCTTTATTTCCTATATCAATTTGATGAACTAAAATGCAATTGTTTTGATATTATTTGTATTTAATTTTGCGGGCCAATATTCCCGCTCTGCTTGGCCTTCCCTGTAGATCGTTGGTGCGCCGTCCAAAACATCGATCACCGTCTCGATCGCGGTTCCTCTCCTCTCTCGTCAGCTGGGCCGGCGACGTAAACACAGGTGATCGCTCCTCTCCCCGCTTGTCCGTTGACAATGCGCGTCGTTGTGTTTGGGTTATAGGTCAATGCTCTTAGGCAGGACCTTTACTGCTCGTTCGAGATACTTTTCGTCGAGCAAGAATTCTTTTTCAGAATTTTTCCGTTAAATCGCCGTTTCGCTCTTATTCAGAGGTCAATGCCGCTTACCAGGTTTCGTCCCTTCTTCAGAGCACCCACCCGGGTAAGTGACCAGCTATTAACTGGTGATTAATCGAGATTTTTCCGGCCTTTTATACTAATTAGGCTGCTCGCCTATAGGTCGAAGGATTTTCAGACGGACCAATCAGCTGTTTTGACATTGGTGTCGTGTGAATCTAAGTGCCGATCTTTCGATGGTGGGGGGATTTTGCTCTGGTGTATGAGACAATATCGTCTCAATATATATATTGAAACGGTAATACCGAATCATTAAACTTTATGGTAAGTTCGAGGTTCGAGGTAGAATAAATAGATTAAAAGCCTGTAGGTATAGCAAAGAATTTTATTGAAGATGTGTTTCGGGGTAATTACAGTCGCGCCTTATTATCGACGCCGGTGCTCTAATTAGTACCGCGCTAAGCGTATCGATCGCGGTTGATTAATATTGGCGCTAGCGATCATTCGACGTGCGTCCTCTATTGTATACGTGAGTTTTACCAATATGGCTGCGGCCTCTCCTGTCACGCGGGTGCGTGTTATGTTTTTACGTTTTACTTCTGTGATAAAAATCTCAATTTTCTCTATTCGCGAAGCGTTTAGTGTGGTGTGACCGTGTTATCTGGATTGGAGTTCGTCGTAGACTGCTGAGTTGTTTCGATTTTTCTTATACCGAGCGTCCCGATATGGATTTCTTCTCCTCCTTGCAGCTGATGCCTGGGGTCGTTGACTCTTCGACGAATTCGTGGACCGCTGGTGATTGACTTCGTCGCCGATGCCTGCCGCCTCTCAGGTGAGTTACGGATTATAACGCGAAACTGACTGTGTGATTGTCTTTTCAGATCTATACCCCTCCGAGAGCCAGACGAGACTCGTTGTTTCTACCGGGGTGGAAACGTCAAGAGTCGTAAGGCAACAGTCCGGTAAGGCCTGATAGGACGACACAGGTAAGAGACCAAGGTGAGTGACTCACTGAGTGTGTTTTCGAGAGGGTGTTTACCCCTATTTATACTTATTACTGTTCGTCCTCGTTTACGAGAAATGTCGCCCCCTAGTGGTAATAATTTGTTTCTATGTTTCAGGTGGACCCGTTTCATTGTCCCCCGGATTTTCCTGAGTGACACAGCACGCCTTCTTCGTCGCTGGGTCGAGAAGGAAAATCCTTCCCTTGGATTATCTTTTTTTTTTTTTACAGGGAAGAGTTATTTTTAAACTTGTCCTTTTCTTGTTTCGCTGTCACCCTTTTGTTTGCATTTTCTTTTTATTTTTATCGCCGTATTCTAACTCTTAAATATCTACATTTATGTGTCGATCCAACAGAAAAAAAACTGCTTAAATTATTGAATTTATACAAAAAAAAATTTGAATTATGAGATTCATGTCTCACTGTGAAAAAAAACTTCTTAAATTTATTGATTTTATATACAAACAAAAAAAATTTTATTAAATTATTATCTTCATATGTCACTATGAAAAAAAAAACTTCTTATATTATTGCGAGAAGAAAAAAATTTAAACTCGTGACTTGAATTGTCTTTGGCAAAAAAAAACTCCTTACATCGTCCCTCACAAAATCGTTCATTTTGAACGGCAAAACGCAAAAAAAAAAAACTTCTTCACTTATTTCTTTTTCCTCTTAGCAGTCGTCGGCATGCGGCCACAGCCATTGGACACGGTCCTCTGTGTTTGGCTCCTCGTCTGCTTCGTCATCAAGGATGAGCGTCTCGAGGTCCTCCCACCACTCCGGATCGTCGATGTCGTTGCCGGGGTGCGCTGGTGTCGTCGGAGCGACCGTTGGAGCGATCGTGTTCGGCTCGTACGGCATATGGCATTTGATTTTTCTCATACCGTACACCGGATCACAGATGAGTGGTCCGGGGGTGGTCCAGATGAATGGAACAGGTAATTTCGTTCTTTTCGCCGCTCGAAATATTTCGGCGATTTCTTCAAACGACGTGCCGTCCTCTTGGCGCAGGTGACCCCATAACGCCTGTCCTTCGGGTCTGTCGTTTTCGAACGTGGCCCGCCACATTCTCTGTTGCACGTAGTTGAGTAATTGTTCGCAGCGTTCATCATCGTATTCCTCTTCGTCATATGGTTGGAGACCACGGATGGCGCACGTCACAGTGGCGAGTGGGGTTTCTTTCGCCCATTGTGTCGGGGTGAAACACCTTTCGATTCCTGTGTCGACGTCGTCTCCGTGGTCCCCAAGCCACAACCATGCCTGTCCATGCTCGTATTCCATAACTGTTGCTCGGTGGAAGTGTCCCCCGTCGTGGTAAAAAATCCCCTTTCCCGGGTATAATTCCTCCTCTATGCTGTGCACCACCTCGGAGGTCCTTTCCGAGACGCATCTCATGCGTGTGAGTATTCGTCTGGGATCGTAAGTTGGTGTCCTGATGTGTAGATACAGGTGGTTGGGCGATCCCATCGCTGATATCCGGACGTTAAATGTCTTCCCTCTCATTTCGCTTGTCTCAACTGTTTGGTATTCCATCCTCACGTCTTGCTTCGTTTGTGTCTCTCGGTGAACTAATTGTACCGGACGATCTGATGCTCCCCTCTCTTATAGTCCGAGTGATTTTCCCGGATACCAATTTTTGATATTGGTATCCGTTATTACCTTTAATTGGAAGATATTTTCCACAATGTTTTTATTTTGTTTTCTTTGCCGGTGCCTTCGTTGTTTCTCGGCGTTCCGTAATTTTTTTCTTAACAATTTTTCACTTTTTTGCTGCTCTTTGTGAGTTTCGTTTGCCGCCTTTTCGTCACGTTTGTCTGTTCTCCCTTCCATTTCGGTTGTTACACTGATTTTACTTTGCTCGTGGCTATTCGCAACGGTTTTCGCGGTGCGATTTTTTTTTTTTTTTGTTTTGATCCACTTACGGCTCGCTCACCGAATATTGGATTATATGCGCGTGTCTTAGATTTAATGCTTAAATTCTTAAATCCGTAATGCCTTGAGCTTTTAAATTCTTAATTTCTTTTTACCTTTAAATGTTAGATTCCTAAATTCTTGGTAGTTTTAAATCGTACCTTTTAAATTCTTGATCTCTTTAAATCGAAAAATTTTAAATCGTAGCTTCTTATAATCTGATAATTTTCACTTGTAGCTTTTTATCATCTGTGCTCTTCTTTGCTCTTTTAATTTTTTTTTTTTTTTACCTTTTTCTTACTGCTTTTTATTTTCCTCTGTAGGTTTTGCCGGTTGGACGTACTGCTTCAGGAGACACGCGTGAAACTTTCCGCTCTCCTTTTTCGTCGAGGGATCTTCGAGAAGATATGTCGCTAGTGCTACGCATCTTTTTATCCGATATGGGCCTTCGTATAAGGGCATGAATTTGGCGGTCCTCTTATTTTTGGGGTCCGAGACGTTTAGTGCTCTTACTAGCACCAGGTCTCCTTCGTCAAACGTTGTGGTTTTGTGCGTTTCATTGAATCTTTGCGCTCTTGCTATTCCTTTGCTGCGTATTCTCTTCTTGATTCGGGCTATTTTCTGTTCGTAGTCTTCTTCCTTAAGTTGTTTCGGGTCTTCTGATAAGAACCATTTTTCCCATACTCGTTCCGGTCTTTTTCTGGTGTGTATCTCCGATGGCACTTCTTCAGTGGTGTCGTGATAGACGTCGTTGATGCATGTTTCGATTGTGGGAAGCCATTTCGCCCATCCCGCGTGGTTTTCATCTAGCAGAGTACGAAAAAACCTTGCTAGCTCTCTGTTTACCCGTTCCACAATATCCCCTTGTGGGTGTCGAATAGATGAGAAGACTTTCTTGATTTTCTCCTTTTCCAACTTTTCCAGCCATATTTTGGATGTGAATTGTGTGCCGTGATCGAATTGTATGCGTTTTGGTTTCCCGTATTTGGGAATGTAGTCGAGGAAGATTTTTCTGATTGTTGCCGCCGCATTAGCTTTCTGTAGCGGGTATAGCTTGACGAATTTCGTGAATGCATCGATGGTTACCAGTATGTGTTTTATGCCTCCTAGGGCGGGGGGAGTGGTCCAAAAAAATCGATGGATAATAAGTCTCCCGGCGCTTCTGGTATGATTGTTTGCATCTTTGCGTGACTTGTGAAATTCGGATTCTTGTTCCGTTGGCAGGTGTCGCATCTTGCTATCACTTGTCGTGTTCTCTTAGCGAAGTGTGGGTATGTGAATTCTTCGTCCAGCACTTTATGTATTTTTCTGGCTCCGACGTGTCCATACATCTCGTGGCTTTCCTGAATCAGACGTTCGATGATTTCCGATGGGACTAGGGTTTTCCAGATTCCCATGCGAGTTTTTACCTGTAGGTGTTTGTCTTGGATTCGGTATTTCGTTTTTCCGTTTTCACTTTCGGCAAGTTTCCATATATTTTTTGTTACCGGATCCGTTTTTTGTATTTCACCAAGTCGTTCGAAGTCACTTTTCATTTCACTACTGAAGTCCGTAGCCCACGTTGCCGCTATTGTTACTCTCTTTCCGCCTTCCGTACTTATGCCTTCGTCGTTTGATCGGCTCAACCAGTCGGCTACGACGTTTTCTTTTCCTGGGCAGTGTTCGATAGTCAGGTTATAATCTTGTATTGCCAGTGCCCATCTTAGCAGTCTGTCCCCCGCGAATCGGCATGTTCGGAGGAAGGTGATTGCTTTGTGGTCCGTTCTTACGTGCACCTTTGCACCTAAGAGATAAGTTCTAAATTTCTGTAGTGCCCATACGACGGCTAAAAGCTCTTTCTCTGTCGTCATGTAACGGATTTCTGGACTTTTTAACGTTCTGCTGGCGAATGCTATTACTGCCTTATCTCCGTTGTCGTCTTCTTGCTCGAGTACTGCACCGAGAGCATAATCACTGGCGTCGGTGGTCAGCCAGTATGGTTTCGTGGCATCCGGGTGTTTTAATATGACGCTGTCGATAAATAGTGTTTTAACTTTTTGGAATGCCTTCTCATGTTTTTCGGCTCATTGCCAAGTTGTGCCTTTCTTTATTAATTCGAGTAGCGGTATTGTCTCTTCAGCGTGTTTGCATGTGAACCTTGAATAGAAGTTGATTAGGCCGAGGAATCCTCGTAATGCTCTCTGATTTGTCGGTCTCGAGAACTCTCGTATTGTCGCAATTTTCTCAGGTTGTGGTTGCATTCATTCGGTGGTTAGTATGTGCCCCAGGAATTTTATTTCTTGTCGAAAAAACACTGATTTTTTTAGATTTAGCGTCATGCCGTTCTGTTCGATTCTTTTCAGAAGCTCCTCCAGATGATTAAGGTGTTCTTCGGCGCTTGTTGACATGCATAAGAGGTCGTCCACGAAGTTTATGACCGATGGTCCTATGTCTTTTAAGACTATCTCCAGGCCTTTGATAAGACTTGCCGTACTCGTTTTGAGTCCGAATGGTGTTACCGTAAATTGGTAGCATCGTCCTTCGTGTAAGAAGGCAGTATACGGTCTTGAGTCCTCGTGAAGTGGGATCTGCCAAAAACTACTCGCCATGTCCAAGCTTGACATGGTGCGCATTCCTTTACAATGTTGAAATATTTCTTCGATTGACGGTGCCGAATCGTGGTCCTCCTTCAGATTTTCATTCAGCTACCGAGCATCTAGACACAGCCGAACCGTGCCATCTTTCTTCACTACCGTTATCATCGGATTGATATATTGGCTATTTGCTCTTTCTATCACCCCGTGCCGCAGCATCCGTGCTATCTCTTCTCTCACACTTTCACGATGCTTCATCGGTATCGGGTATGATCGATTTACGTATGGCTTTGAATCTTTCAAGTGTAATTTGTGGGTGTACCCCGTCATCCTCCCTGGTCGTTGTGTGAATATATGGCGGTATCTCCAAATGAGGTCTACGAACTTGTTACGTACGGCTTCTGAGACTCCTTTTATCTCCCTGCTTTTCTCTTCGATTTCTCCTCTCGTTAATACCTCCTTTCTCATCGCTGTCACCGCCCTTATTTGGCCAAGTTCGTCTCCTTCCCTCCTCTTCGGTTCACTCCACCTTCCTTCTTCTAATAACAGCACTACTTTTCCGTTGACGCACACTCGATCCTTTGCCGCATCAATCGTCATTCTCATTGTTCGTATACCATCCATTCCTAAGATAGCCTCTCGTTTCAGTTTCGGAATTATCATGAGCTGTACTATAGCTTTCGTTTCGCCGATAGCGATCTCGGCAAACAAGCTTTTCTGTATCCTGCTCACCTGTCCGCTGAAAGCTCTCCGCCGGTTACTGGTAACATCGGGCATTCTTGTACGTCCTTTTGTACTCTGGCATAGCATTCTTCCGATAGTCCTGATACCTCACTTCTGCTATCAATGAGCATTTTGAGGCTTGTCTCGCTTTCCAACTTCACTTCGATTTCTGGACTCTTCGTCATGATTATCTGATGGTTGTTTTGCCCCTCTCCCATCAGATATTCTCTTGGTTGCTCGTAATTTTCATACTCGTTTTGCTCTTTTTTTCTTACGTGACGCTTGTTTTCGTTTTGTACATCCCCGGTTATATTCGATATTTCCGTTGCGTCTTGGCTCGTTCTATTTTCCTTCTTTCGCCTCTCTCTCTCTCTTTTCTGTCGGTTCCTTTTTTGTCGTTTCCTGGCTTGCTCTAATTCGATTTTCGTGAATTCTTCATCCGTTACGCCACCTTCTTGTTGTTCCAGGACGTGAATCTCGGGCGTAACGGCTATTCGTTTCCCTGGTTCTACTCCTTGGGTGTAGATTCCGCCGTGCTTTGTGCCTGTGCTGGTGGCGTCCATGGTGGTGCCGTTGGGTCCATTCGTTGTTCCCGAGGTTGTGGTGTTCTCTCCCATGCGCGGTTTTGATAGTTATTGTTCGTCCACTGAGGACGTGAATATTGAGGATTTTGCCTCTGTTGCCAATGATCTCTCGCGTTTTCGTTTCCTCTGGGGCGTTGGCCCCCGTTATATGATTCATTAAATGGTCGAAATCTCTCTCTCTCGTTTTCTCGGTGTCGATTTCCTCGCCTTTGGGAGTTGAGTGGTCCTGACGCATCGAGTCGCTCTAGTAAGCCGAGAAAATCGTCAAAGGTTTTTATGGTGCCTAGTTGGACCGCGGACCGGACCGTCTCGTTGAAATGGTTGCTGAGGTACCTGATGACTTCTTCGTTTGCGAGCTTCTTCGTGAGGTCCTTCGCGTTGCTGAAGATTCTTGTTGCGTATTCAGCGCGGGTTGCTCTCTGCTCGTCTATTTCGTATGCTCCGAATTCTAAGTTCCTGCTGATTTTGTCCTGAATTTGTTGACTCCAGTATCTAGCTTTGAATTTCTTCGCGAAATCCTCGATGGTATAGACGTCGTCCTCGACTACACGCCACCAGTCTTTCGCTGCCTCACGGAGTGACTGGTTTATTAGGTAATACAAATTTGTGTTGCCGGTGAGCTCCCAAAATTGCTCGAATTCTCTAAGATATCTCATTGGTCTCTCTTTACCATCTCCGCTGAATGTCGGGGGTTCTGTTTTACCGCGAAGGCTTAACTTATGTTTAAACCACCCTGGGTCATATTTACCGTCTGCGATAGTCGATTTCGTATTTCTTCCTCAACTTCTTCTATTCGCGTTCGGTTATTTTTGGCCATTTCTGCGGTGTTCTTTGTTAGCTCACTTTGCTGGAGTAAGCTACTTCTTGTGATCTGTAGCTTCTTTTCGAGATCGTCAAAATCTGTCTTTCGTGCGCGGTCGACTTCTTCGATGTCCGACTTTATGAGATCCTGTGATATCGTCAGCTTCCGATCATTCTGTGCGACCACTCTATCGATTTCTTCTCGGAATTCCTGCCGCACGATCTCTTGTGTTTGCCTGCACCTCAGCACGCATTTCTCGTCTAGGTCTTTTACCTGTTCATTTGTGGTAAGGCGTTCTCGAGTTTGTTCATTTTTCATTTCTTTGAACTCTCGCAGCATTACACGTATCGTTTCATCTATTTCACTCTGTAACGCTTCCGAGCTCGCTCTTATCTGCTCCCTCTCTGTCATCGTGCTGTGCCCTGCTTGGGGCGAGGTTGCTGGCGTGATACTGAGTGCGCTTTCCTCGGCGGGAGTTTCATCGATGATATCTGGTGACGGTTCTGCCATCCAGTTTACACGACTTGCTGATTTACCCAGGTTTTTTTTATTTATTCTTTAAAACCTCGAGTCCCTGTTCGGGCGCCAAATGAAACGGTAATACCGAATCATTAAACTTTATGGTAAGTTCGAGGCTCGAGGTAGACTAAATAGATTAAAAGCCTGTAGGTATAGCAAAGAATTTTATTGAAGATGTGTTTCGGGGTAATTACAGTCGCGCCTTATTATCGACGCCGGTGCTCTAATTAGTACCGCGCTAAGCGTATCGATCGCGGTTGATTGATATTGGCGCTAGCGATCATTCGAGGTGCGTCCTCTATTGTATACGTGAGTTTTACCAATATGGCTGCGGCCTCTCCTGTCACGCGGGTGCGTGTTATGTTTTTACGTTTTACTTCTGTGATAAAAATCTCAATTTTCTCTATTCGCGAAACGTTTAGTGTGGTGTGACCGTGTTATCTGGATTGGAGTTCGTCGTAGACTGCTGAATTGTTTCGATTTTTCTTATACCGAGCGTCCCGATATGGATTTCTTCTCCTTGCAGCTGATGCCTGGGGTCGTTGACTCTTCGACGAATTCGTGGACCGCTGGTGATTGACTTCGTCGCCGATGCCTGCCGCCTCTCAGGTGAGTCACGGATTATAACGCGAAACTGACTGTGTGATTGTCTTTTCAGATCTATACCATTCCGAGAGCCAGACGAGACTCGTTCTTTCTACCGGGGTAGAAACGTCAAGAGTCGTAAGGCAACAGTCCGGCAAGGCCTGATAGGACGACACAGGTAAGAGACCAAGGTGAGTGACTCACTGAGTGTGTTTTCGAGAGGATGTTTACCCCTATTTATACTTATTACTGTTCGTCCTCGTTTACGAGAAATGTCGCCCCCTAGTGGTAATAATTTGTTTCTATGTTTCAGGTGGACCCGTTTCAATATATTGTAACGTTGTACAATTTCCCTCCCGCCGGTCGCCCCTCAAAAGGCAACCGTTCCACGTATCATTTAAAAAGTAAGTTATAAATTATTATTTAATCCCCTAATTCCCGTCCCTTCCAATTAGTGTAAACTGTGCAACACTTATCGACGCCCTGAAGAAGACCACCATCAGAAGAAACCTGTCACCGTGAAGAGATCGCCGAAGGAATCACAGGACGTCCCGGAAAACACGCCCATCGGTACACCACACGCTTGCACTCGCTCAACTCACCTGTCAACAACTCGCACAATTCGAATATTCCCCCGTTATCAGCCATCAATCGGCATGGTAACGGAGAGACGAGCGAGATGGCAGCAGCGCGCACCGAGCATCCTAGATTACCCATACCCTAAATCCCGATACTCCTGAGAGCGACCCTGCAATATCGACCTAATTACGCCCATCTCCCGCTAGATCTCCCCCACTATCATTCCCAGCTATCGATCCCCCATCGACCCGATATCGAGTAACCCGTGCCGCGGCTGCCCTATCAAAAATCAGGACATCCCGGCCATGAGGCCGAGAAAATTTGGGAGCTTCCGCTCCACGACATGACTCGCACTTTTGCGGATAGCCACCGGCGACTAAAGTTGAAATTTAGCGAAAAGGAATATTAGAGGAAAGAAGTGAAGGAAAATTGGAGAAATAAATTAAGAAAGGATTTTAGAGAAGCGGGAAGACTGTGGAGAATTGTGGCAGCTTAGGGAAAATTATAGGAGAGAAAAGAGTGTGCGAGTGAGTGCGAAGGAAAACTTGTACTAGAGAGAGAAAGGAAGGAACGAGCGAGCGAGCGACGAGGAGGAAGACTTCGCCGCAACGAATCGTAAGTGTTGCACAGTTCTTTCCCAAAAATATTTGGCAGATTCCCTTTTGAGATTACCCCCTTTTCGCGCAAGATATAATTTGTATTTTAGAGTATCCCCTCCCGGCTCCCTAGTGCGTTTTTGAGGTCTTTCCCAAAAATAATATTTTGAGAAATATAAATTTTGTTTTTATTCAAAGAACATGAAACGGTTGTGCGCGAATAGCCGTTAAGATTAGAGTACCCCCTTTCCTTTCACTCCCCTTCCCAGAGTCACCAGTCTCCAACCGGCCCACCTTCTAGAACATCCCGAATTTTAAATCAAGTTCCAAACACCAGTGGTAATCAGTAAGAGGCTAAATAGAGTCGGAGAACCTCCTTCCCTGAGATACCCCTCCCCTCTCCTTAGAGCCGTTATTGATAGTCGTATTATTTGAGTGTTAGTTTTTTTGGTTTTCTATTATTTTGTTAATTTTTAATTATAAATTAACTGGCGCCCAAACCACCCCAATAGCGTAAAAACACCTCCCCAGAGATCGTCCGCCGATAGAAATATTTAATTGAGTTTTTTTTATTGTGAGTTATACATATTTCTTTTGCTGTTAAATATTCCGTATAATAAAATATTTGTCATTTTTGTTCTTTTACATTCGTGCCCAGATTATTAATTTCTTTTAACCCATCGAAAAGAAAGAAATTGAAGGTTGGACTGCTCCCTTTACGATCACGGTTAAAGAAAAGTGCTAAAAAAATTCTACTACGAACGGTGTCCACTCAAAGAAAAAGAAGAAAAAGGCCAAAAAATTTTTTTTCAAAACTGGGTGCCAATAATAAAAAAAAGTCGTAAATTTTTTTTAATATGGCCAAAATGAAGGTAAATTGCTCCTCTTTAAAATGACGCTGGTTAAATTGGCCTAGGCCAATTACCGGCGAAATGACATAAAAAAACGTTCCGGCACTTTATACTAGAAAGTGTCCACTCAATTTCGTCACTGACTGTATATATATATGTAGGATTCAATACCAATATCGAAGAAAATACAACACATACAAATTATAACGAAGTTATATTTATTTAAACGAGAACATAGATAAGATAGATTAATTGCAAAATACGTCCGATCTTTGTTACTTCTCCCTTTCGACTGACTCTCTTATTTTCCTTAACTCTCTTCTTTTATCTTTTCCTTCTTTTGTCCACTCTTATTAAATCCGGAGTCTTGGTAACGTCCACTTCCTTCATTCGGCCATTCCTGCATTTTCTGCGGCCTCCGAAGAATTCCACTCATATAATTTCATATAGTCCGCTGATGTTGTGGTTATTTTTGGACCCTCACCTTCCCCAATCCGTACCACCTCATAACGATTTTGACCTTTGTTATGTACTACCTCATATGGTCCCAGATATTTTTTTTATTTTCAATCCAGGGCCATATTGCGTTCGCTTAATAGCCACTATGTCTCCTTTTTTATACTCCATTGCTTTTTTGCAAGTACGATTATACAATCTCCGATTTTCTTCTTGTATTTGATATAAATTTTCTTTGGCTACACGCTTTAATTCTTCTCTATCTTTCTCAAACATGTTAATTGACTCTTCTTCAACCAAAGCTAAAATTTGTGGGTTCTCTCTTCTTCTCATTTTTATTCCAAACAACAACTCAAAAGGCGTCATTTTTATGCTTCGCTGATAAGTACTGTTTAAACAATTTTGTACTTGTTCCACATGTCGGTACCATTTATTTGGATCCTCTAGTGCTAATTTTGTTAATATTGGAATAATAATTCTATTTATCCTTTCAACTTGTCCGTTTCCACGCGGTACTCCTGTTGTAATCAATATATGCTCGATATTTTCCGTTTTGCAGTACTCGTCGAATTCCCCCGATGTAAATGCTGCTCCTCTATCGCTAATGATACGATGCGGATTCCCAAATACCGCTTGTTGCAACTTTAGTTTCCCAAGTACTTCCCGAGCATTCGTCGTTTTTGTCGGATAAATCCAAGTGAACTTTGAAAATCCATCCACTACTATAAAAAGATGTTTGTAAAGCTTTGACGTTGCTGTTAATGGACCAAGATGATCGACATTATATGTCACTAGCGGAACATCTCCTTTCGGAATAGGTCGTAGTTCCCCTTCTTTTTTTCCTTTTTTCTTTTCTCCAAGTATACATAGTACACAACAACTTACAAACTTTTCCAACTTCTCTTTTATCTTTGGAATATAAAATTCCTCTCTAATCGCCTCAATCATCTTTTTTACTCCAAAATGTCCATTCTCGTGTGTTTTTCGTACGATATCCGTATACATACTGCTCGGTAATACAATTACATTTTTTTCTCCTACTTGTTTCATTAAAAGTCCATTTTCTATCACGTAATCTTCATATGCCTCTTTCTCAAGAACTTGCTTAATTGTTCGTATTCGTTCATCCTCATTTTGTTGTTTTCTTATTACTGGAGTTATCATATCTGTTACGATCATTACTGGGTATCTGCTAAGCGCATCGACGTGTAACAAACGTTGCCCTTTCCGATGTTCTACTTCATAATTAAACCCTTCCAGAAATAGAGCCCATCTAGCCACTTTCGCCGCCATATCTTTCTTTTCTAAAGTCTTCTTGAATGCCTCACAATCAGTGATTATTTTGAATTTGATTCCTTGTAGATACACCCGAAACGTTTTTACCGCCGTGATGATGGCTAATACTTCCAATTCGTATGAATGTAATTTTTTCTCTGCATCTGATGTTTTTCTACTCATATAATAAACTGGATGAAAATCATCATCCTCTGTATTTTTCTGCAGCAACGTTGCTCCATACCCCAACTGACTGGCATCCGTATGCAACTCGGTAATTGCATCTGGTCGATATATCTTTAACACCGGCTCTGTTGTTAATGCAATTTTTAACTCGTTAAAAGCTTGCATTTGCTTCGGACCAAATATGAAAGATTGATTCCCTTTCAAAACATCTGACAGAGGTCGTGCAATAATTGCGTAATCGCGTATAAATTTTCTAAAATAGCATGTAAGGCCGAGAAAACTTTGAATATCGCGTCGATTTCTTGGTACTGGAAAGTTTTGGACTGCTTTGATTTTCCCGTTTGCCGGAGCGATAAATCCTTTTTCAACGATATGCCTAAATACTCAACTTGTTTCTCCAAAAATCGGCATTTCTTTCAGTTGATATTTAGTCCTTTTTTTTGCTACTTCCAGAGTTTCCGTCAGGTTCCTCACAGCTTCATCTTCATTCTTCCCAGGAATAATGAGATCGTCCATATATGTAAATACCACTCTTCGTTGAATAAGATCCCGAAATACCTCATCCACAAATCTAAGAAAATGAGTGGGACTATTCGTCATACCAAAAGGTGCTTTCAGAAATTCATATTGTCCATTATGCGTCACAAATGCAGTATACTTTTGACTTTCCTTCGCTACAGGAATATGAAAATACCCATTTTTCAAATCCATTACCGAAAAGATTCTGGCTGCGGCCAATTCGTCCAAACAATCTTCGATTAAAGGCATCGGAAATTGATCCCTGATTATTTTTTTATTTAATTGACGATAGTCTACACAAACTCGATGTGTTCCGTTTTTCTTAGGTACAATTACGACTGCACTTGCATATGGACTGTGACTATTTTTAATAATTCCCTCTTTTAACCACTCGCTTACTTGTTTTTCCAGAATTTCTTTTTCTTGAACCGATAAACGACGTGGTTTCGACCGTATCGGTTCCTCATCCTTCAATACAATTCTCATTTGAATATTTGTTTGCACCTTCGCATTTCGTTTATATTCCGTTATTAATTTTTTAATTGTTTCCTTATACGGTCCTTGAATTTCAATGTCTTCAGTTTTAACATAGTTTACACCTGCAAATTCCTCTATGATAAGTCCTTCTCTAACTGTTTTTTTCATCTTCCGTTGGCGTCAATTTTTCTACCTTTAGGTCGTCGTTTCCAGCTAATATTTTCCGTATAGTCATTCTTCCTGCTCGAATACTAATATTCATTTGCTCTTGAATATCTTTCCCAAGCAACATCTTCGAATCCATTACTTCGCTTGGAACCACATAAATATCATTATTATATGTGTCTTCATTAATCTTTATCTGAGTTGTGAAAACCCCAAGAGCTTTGCTTTGTGCATTTGCAAACCCTTTAAAGACTTGTGAAGTCTTTCTCAACTGAACGTCCTTCATCTCCTGAAATACATCGTTCCTCAATAATGTTTTAAAACATCCTGTGTCTAATAACGCTGAAACTTCTTTTCCATTGAGTTGTACTTTAACCATTTCATCTGTAGATGCAACACAATTGATACTTCCTTCTCGCTTATTAAATGTGCTAGACTTCTCACATTTATTTGATACATTACCAAATTGTCCACATTTAAAACATTTTGGTCCTTTCTCTTTATCCGGACACTCCTTTACTTCGTGATCTATTTTTCCGCATCCGAAACAACGGATTTTCTTCTTGAATTGCTGAGCTTCTTCTTTACCTGTTCTTGTTTTCATGTCATCTCTTGTTACCAGTTTCTTTCTCCTAAATTTATCTCTCATTTTTTCATAAATATCCAACTTATTTTTTAGCTCTTTAATGCTGCGTGCTGTATACAAAATTTGCTTGTTCGTTTCTTCATCCTGAATTCCTTATCTATGTTCTCGTTTAAATAAATATAACTTCGTTATAATTTGTATGTGTTGTATTTTCTTCGATATTGGTATTGAATCCTACATATATATATTGTGACGAGCTCGCTGTCTGTAAAATTTCCTTCAAAACCGGCAACGAGCTACCAGTCAAAAATCTCTCATGACGCCCCCCGCCGGTATTAATTTTCTATCTCGTTACCCTCAGGGCGCCAGGTATTTCTATCTCCCCGAAATACCAAGGGTATCGTCTCTCTCTCTTCAATACTACTCCGGCGTATACTCAGGAATTGGGGTGGGATTCGTAGGACAAGCAATCATTCAACTTTTACAGAAATAACGGGTGAGCAATCTTTACGAGTATTTGACAATTACTTCAACATTTATTAATTAATTTACACTCGAGCGATCAACAATATAAATTTCGTTCGTCTTACTCTACTTTAACCTACTCGTGTGCGAGTGCGACACAGCGGCTTTCCGGTTACGCCGGAAAGCACAGCTGACCACGCAGAGATGCGAGGGGGTGCGCGACGGACACTCTCCGCCACCTCACGCACGATCGCGGAGGGGTCGCGCGAGATAAGAAATTGCACCACGTGCGCCTACCTTTGTCGACCTCGTTCCTCGGCGTCGTTCCTCTCGCTCTCGCTCTAGCTATATCCGCGCGATGGCTCAGCCTCGCTCTCTCTCTCTCGCACGCACACTTAATCCTTTTTATTTTTAGTGGTTGCTTCCACGCTTTTCGCTCTCAACCTCACACTCTAACCTTTCTCACATTCACAATCTCTCTCTCCCGATCGGTACTCAATTTCCTACTCTCAAACTATAACTTTTCTTCCCGGTGACCAAAATCCAACTCTTCTGTTCAGTCTCCAATTTCTAACTCTTTATTCGTCGATATCCAATTTCTAACTAACTTAATTTCTATCGCGCTCGCCACAAGCTCGCGCGTTCTCCTCGCTCCCTTATTCCCCTATCGGCGGAGGTGGGGGCTCTCGCGACGATCGTCCCTTGATCGCCGGCACAGTCATCTCTCTCTCCTTCGTTTCTCGGGCAGCGTCGCTCTCTCTCGTCCGTCACCGTTCACGGTTACCGACCGCTCCCTGAAACCCAAGGAATCCTCGCCGACAGTGTTGTTCTTTTATTTTTCTCTCTTTACGGGAGCGAGGCGTCGCGACTCTGCTGTTTTCTTCTCTCTCT
The DNA here is from genome assembly GCA_946811545.1 of Netelia fuscicornis. NCBI lineage: Eukaryota > Metazoa > Arthropoda > Insecta > Hymenoptera > Ichneumonidae > Netelia > Netelia fuscicornis. The sequence continues at coordinate 20,845,169 of OX328013.1, forward strand.
AATATTCGCCTCGAATATTTCTCGCTGGCGCGATTGCGAGGAGAGTACTGTCTCGTCACAATATATATATATATATATATATATATATATATATATATATATTGTCACGCCGATGGGAGGGGGGATATCACGGGACGGGGGTAAAAGAAATTAATAATCTGGGCACGAATGTAAAAGAACAAAAATGACAAATATTTTATTATACGGAATATTTAACAACAAAAAAAATGTATAACTCACAATAAAAAAAAAACTCAATTAAATATTTCTATCGGCGGACGATCTCTGGGGAGGTGTTTTTACGCTATTGGGGTGGCTTGGGCGCCAGTTAATTTATAATTAAAAATTAACAAAATAATAGAAAACCAAAAAAAACTAACACTCAAATAATACGTCTATAAATAACGGCTCTAAGAGGAGGGGAGGGGTATCTCAGGGAAGGAGGTTCTCCGACTCTATTTGGCCTCTTACTGATTACCACTGGTGTTTGGAAATTGATTTGAAATTCGGGATGTTCTAGAAGGTGGGACGGTTGGAGACTGGTGACTCGGGGAAGGGGAATGAAAGGAAAGGGGGTACTCTAATCTTAACGGCTATTCGCGCACAACCGTTCCACGTTCAACTCGAAGAAAATTTTACTCGGCTCCAAATGCCTTCTAACGATGATAAGGGGGGGGGCTCAAAAACGCACTAGGGAGTTCGGGAGGGGATACTCTAAAATACAAATTATCTCGAGAGAAAAAAGGGGGTAAATACTAAAAAGGGAATATGCCAAATATCTTTCAAAAGGAACTGTGCAACACTTACAATTCGTTGGTGTGGCGTGGTGATGTCTCCTCTCTCTCTTTTCTTGATCTGTCCTTTTCTTTATATAATTTCTCTTTCCAATTCTAAAAATTTCTCTCGTCTTCACTCTCACTCTCTCACTCTAACGCTCCGCACTTTATCACTCTCTTACTCTCCGATCTTTTCTCTAAATTTCTTCTCCAATCTATTTCCTCTAATTAACAATTTCTTTTTCTTTCTAATTCTTGTCGCAAAATCGTCCGAACTCGCCGGTGGCTATCCGCAAAAGTCCGAGTCATCTCGTCGAACGGAAGCTCCAAAATTTCCTCGGCCTCATGGCCGGGACGTCCTGATTTTTGATTGGGCAGCAGCGGCGCGGGTTACTCGATATCGGGTCGATGGGAGATCGATAGGCGGGAATGACAGTGGGGGAGATCTAGCGGGAGATGGGCGTAATTAGGTCGATATTGCAGGGTCGCTCTCAGGAGTATAGGTAATCTAGGATGCTCGGTGCGCGCTGCTGCCATCTCGCTCGTCTCTCCGTTACCATGCCGATTGATGTCTGATAACGGGGGAATATTCGAATTGTGCGAGTTGTTGACAGGTGAGTGCGAGAACAGTAAGAGAAGCGGGCGTGGTTGGTTGTACTTTCCGGGATGTCCTGGGATTCCTTCGGCGATCTCTTCACGGTGCCAGGTTTCTTCTGATGGTGGTCTTTTTCAGGGCGTCGATAAGTGTTGCACAGTTTACACTAATTGGGAGGGACGGGAATTAGGGGATTAAATAATAATTTATAACTTATTTTTTAAATGGTACGTGGAACGATTGCCTTTTGAGGGGCCACCGGCGGGAGGGAAATTGTACAACGTTACAATATATATATGCTTCTTACCAATGCGTTTCTTCGTTCCGGATCTGTCGGAAGGGATCCGTCGAATTCTTGAAAAATTGGAAGATCTTCGATTGGAAGTGCCACGCCGATTCCAGCTTCCGCATCCGCTACAATTAAAGATGGGGTCTTTCCGTTGTTTGCGTTGGCGAGAATTGTGTTTTTTATTTCCTGGACTTTTGCCTCCATATCATACTGCATACTGCGTTTCAGGCTCGTGAGGCTTTTTTGGAACGACTCCATCATCTCATCCATCTGTTTAATTAACACTCTCTCTGTTACAGCTGAAAACATTAATTTTTGAATAACAAAATTTTTGCATATAAAAAATAAAACTTTAATTGTTAACAAATTAAAAAACATAACTCCAGTAGAAATTTCGTCGATATCATCAGCAACCGGATGAATTGGAGTTTTTACAGGACGTGAATCATCTGCATCAAATAATATTATTATTAATTTAAATAAATCGATGATGAAAATAATTATTTAAAATATATAAAATTTACATATAGCTTTCACGTTACCTTTCATTTTCAATTCTTGTTTTTTTTTTTGTTTTCTTTAATCGTAGGCATTGATGGCACTTTTTTTAAAATGGCTTTCACAGTACTACGACATGAAACGGTGGGCTGCACTTGCCGTTGTAATTGGGCTTCATCATCCGTGCTCTCAACTTGATTCGTCTTGAATGACCGTTTCAAACGTTTTTTCCCTTATTCCAAAGTTTCTGTGAAACAATTATTTGTCATTAAAAAATTAATTTATTATATATATGAGTTAAATATGTAAGATCAGACGAAGACACATAATAGACAGAGAGCCAGGGATGTAATTAGTTAAGTAATTTTCTATCGTTCAAATCGGCAGAACTGGAAATTTTTTTTTTCTAATATAGACATCATATTATGTAGCATTTTTTGTTCTTACTTATATAAGTGTAATTTACTATTTATTTTATTTGATGTAATTTACTATTTATTTTATTATTATTATGATCATTTAATTTTTCATGTTATTAATTTATTTATTAAAGTATCCGTGAGAATTGGCAGATCGAAAAAATGTCACTATAATATCGAAAAAAAGTGTACAAAGTGTATTTAATTTTTGTGAAAAAATGCCATACCATACACCATGGCTATACATGAAGAAAAAAAACTTTCAACACCTATAATAAGCTCTGCCGATAGTTTAGTGATCTATAAACTTTGATTTTATTAGCCAGGAACACGTCAATGATGGTTAAAGAAAAAAAAGAATTTATATAAAAAAATCTCTTGGAAATCCTATTTCATGTGCCTCAGATGAGATAACGCAGAAGCTGAGCAGTCCAGTATATATATGGTTTCATAATCAGACTCTTATTGCCTGTAACAAATTAATATATGTATTACTGTAATAAATATGTGCGCACGCGTCCACTCGATTCTTATACATACCGGCGTGGATCAAAGAGAATTTTATATTAAAAAAAAATTAAACAGGTTAATTTTCTTACTTGTGCGTGAGAGGACAGTAGCGATGAACGATTCCCAGTCCTCTTTTGGTGGTGCACACTACCGGCGTGGATCAAAGAGAATTTTATATTAAAAAAAAATTAAACAGGTTAATTTTCTTACTTGTGCGTGAGAGGACAGTAGCGATGAACGATTCCCAGTCCTCTTTTGGCGGTGCACACTTTGCCGTCAATTCTCCAACGTCATCGAATTCATCAGAAGGCGAGAAATAGCAAAAACATTGCCCTTCCTTCTCGTAGACCCACGATGATGGAACGAATTCGGTTAGGTTTTCGCTTTCGAAAAAGATGACGGTGTATGGATAATCATCGCTTTTATCGTTTTGAATTTGCGATGATTCCATTGTTCTCAGCACGATATTTTCATGCAAAGATGTGTGTCTCGAGCAACGCGTCAGAGACGACTGTGGAAGAACAAGAAGCGTCTAGAACGCGCGGGAACACGCCACTGAAAATCGTGGAAATTTAAGACAAAGCAGCTTGCTCGGTCCCTTTTCTATAAACTGTTATGCCGTAGGGTTTATGTGGAAATTATATTTTGACACGCTCTGGTTTGGATTAATGAGTGGAATATTTATTATGATATTTTTAACAAATAAAAGAACTTAAACAAATTTTCTTTCTTTCTTCTAGTTCTCAGATAAATTCTAAGCTTTGACTTCTTAGACAACGTCTCTCGAGATCGTGTGTCGTCGAAGGAGCGTCAAAGACTGAGTTTTGTAAACTTACTAAAATCTACCTTAAGATCGAGGGTGTATTACTCCGCCTGCACTTTGCGCGTTGTCCAGCCGTAGCACGGCTGGACTCTCACGGTCACTTTTGCTGATCTAGTGGCAAAAGCGTGAGAATGCTGCTTCATCCTCTTATTCTAAATTTTTATCAAATAGACCGGATGGAGACAGAATATGAGTCGCTATGACTACTGGCATAACAAAACACACGCACACACGCGTACTGTTTATGTGTCCATCGACGTTTTTATACGTATCGCTTGTCTTTTTTTGTCCGTTTTTTACGACGCGTTCGTATTTTCTAAGATCTCTTAGCACTGTTAATTTTTTTCACACAAAATATGTGTCTCGAGCAACGTGTCAGAGACGACTGTCGAAGAACAAGAAGCGTGTAGAACGCGCGGGAACACGCCACTGAAAATCGTGGAAATTTAAGACAAAGTAGCTTGCTCGGTCCCTATTTTATAAACACACGCACACACGCATACTGTTTATGTCGTCCATCGACGTTTTTATACGTGTCGCTTCTCTTTTTTATCCTTTTTTTACGACGCGTTTACTAAGATCTCTAAGAACTCTTAATTTTTTTCACGCAAAATGTGTGTCTTGAGCAACGCGGCGGAGACAACTGTCGAAGCGTACAACGCGTGGGTACACTCGATCGTGGAATCAATTTTACTTTCACTTTCTTTTTTGTGTAGTGCACGATATTTTTTGAGTCGCTTATAGTTTGCAGACATTATTAAAACGATATATATAACTTCTGTGTGTGTGTGTGAAATTAAATATAGAAAATCAATCAACGTGCGTGATCTTTTCTCAGTGGATTCTTTTCCAAGACTGGGAAACTAGTCGCGTGTGCGTACGTCGTCAACTTTCAAGGTTATACCATATACACATTGACCGCAAAAGACAGGCACAAATACGAGTGACTCGCCCGTCCTATATATACATAGTGCGCGGAAGAGATACAATGTTGACGGAACCATTTTTTTTCTTTTGACCTTGGTGCGGCCACTGTCGCTCAAGATTCAATAATTCGTGAAAAATACAAAAATCAATCGAATTTGAACACGTCTCATTATTTTGAATTCGATTGATTTTTGTATTTTTTATAAAGTTTTAAATATTGAAAGCGATTGTGACCGCGTTAAAATATAATAAAAATAAAAAATCTCCCAAACTTTGAATCCTTTCCGTCACTATATTGTGACTTTGTGCACAATCCCCCCCCCCCCCCCCCCCCCCTCTAGAGAGCCCTAGAGAGCTCTAGAGAGAGCCCATCTGACTGGATTTATATATATATATTGTATGATTAAATTTGTATGCTTCACAATCCAATTTATTTATAGGTAATTTATATATTTATGAGAATAACAATGATTAACTTTTATAGTTAACGTGACTAATTTATGTATGATTCACAATCCAATTTATTTACAGTTAATTTATATATTTAGGAGAATAAACATGGTTAACTTTTATAATTAATGTGACTTGGATTGATTCCAATTTCGTTTGAATTTCTCTTTTTATTAGGGGGTCTTCGGCGTATGATTTCGAGCGCAGTAATACAGACGATCAAATAGAGCGTGGGCATGTGAATGATTTTTACCCAATTATAGATAAAACGTGGCTGATTGATCAGGACTTGCCGGATGATAGTACGTAAATCGATACATACGATTTGTCGCCCTAGTTCGACAATGAACTTTGATACAGGCGAGTCGGTGATCCGTTGTAGTCAATTACACCGCTCATCGTGGCTTCCGTGGCAGGGGGATCGGTATCCTCGTAGTTCTCCTGATCGAGTCGAACACAAGTTGATCGATGTTGGTGCCGTGATCAGGATGTTCGGTATCATCATAGCTCTCCTGATCTAGTCGGTCCCAAGTGCATCGATGATCCAAATTTTAGTTGCCGATCTCCGGATCCGTGCGATGCGGCAATCTCGGCGGCCAAGTATTAGTGAATCCACTAATCCGATGGCGGTGACTAAAGTCGACACCTCTCCAACCGTTATACGTATGTTATCGTAAAAGAAAATTATTCAATTTCGTGACGGTGTATTCTCTTATTTGCCCAAAGATGATCTCGACCCGCCGATCGTCTAGAGCGTTCTGTTTGCTCGATCCTGTGACAACGGTGACCGGCTGAAGCGTTCGAAACCGAATCTCGATTGGGGAGGGGGAAGATGAGGTGGAATTCATTTGAAAGATGAAATTCGTCACAATTACCCACCGTTTAACCCTAGGACCCTACACAGGGGTTCCCCAAACCCCACCAAATTTCGACGACCCTGGCATTTCGACACTTGGGGTAGTGGGGCATTCCTACCGATTGCATTGGGAGAGGGGACTGTGCAGAGAAGATTGTAGCCGGAAAAACGGTTAGTTTCGTTCTGAAAGTGAAACAGAGTGCATTTATTCGAGAGCCTGGGGTTAGCGTAACCCCACAAATTTTTCAGGATTTCCGTTTTTTCTTTGTCTACGTAAGTATATAGTTATTTATTTATTTTTTGTCAGTAATATTTATAATTCAGTCTATTATCCATATACATGATATAATAAACGTTTTTTGCTATATTAATATTGTTTTATTAGAATAAAATCATGGAGACGAGATCGCGGTATCGGAAGTCGGAGGAAATTCGCAGGATGATTGAAACACAAAATAATGAAGAGAAACCTGATAACGATGACCTCACTGATGATGAATCAGATAACGAAGAAGAAATAATAGGCTCTGATGAAGATTATTTAGAAGAAATAGAAAATTCGTCTAGCGATGGTGAAAAAAGTGACGAAGATATCTGTTTCGGCGACGCCGAGAATTAGGATCTCGAAGCTTCCACGACGTATACGTGACAGCGGCAACGTCTCTCCTGGCTCGGACGACAACCCCCCCCCCCCCCCCCCCCTCCATGGAGGATCGGCGCCGCGTTACACGGCCGGCGACGAGCGGTCATTAACCAGTATGAGATCATCGTTTCACATATCCACGTCTCGGCGATCTGCGATTTATAACTTATAGTGTATTTACGAACGGGTTGGCTCGACCACCGGAACGGTTGTAGTAACGAATAAGGTAGATGTGTGCGGCTCTGAACCGAGTAGTCTCGTCAGAGGAAAAAGGAATGCGAAAGTCAGCTCGGTTGGGATTTATGTGAGCTCTTGCGAGCACGCCATTGTTATAAGCTCGGGGAAGACCGGCTCTGACTACTGTGACTGTGATCAGAAATAAACTTCGACGACAAATACGTACGTTGTGCTCAGTGATCGTTTATCGAGAAAACTCCCGTCACCGTTCCCTCACCAGATCCTCGCTCCAACATTTTTTGGTCCTTCGAGCCGGATCTGGGTAACGGTTTCGGAAGCGTTGTGTGTGTGGGATCTCGAGACTTGCTCGGCCGGCTCTTTGTTCGTCAGCGTTGCGAGAAGCGGCAAGTGTTGTCCCTCTCGCGCTCGAAGTTCTCGCGCTCTCTCCTTTGTGCGGTGGTTCGTGAGTGGGGAGTGGGGGAAGCTTCTCGCTCTCATCGGGAGCGCGCTCTCGGACGCCGGTCAGAGCGGTCGATGCTACTCGTGCCGGCCAGTGAGCGCCATCTTGGACGGCAACCCCTCTCTCCTTCAGCTAGTGAGTGGTGGTGGGGTGATCGCGCGCGACGTCTGTCGATCCACGAGTCTCGCGACGTGCTCGGATCCCGTTAGTGCGCGCCATCTTGCAATACGGGTGTCTCTCTCAGTCGCGTGGTGAGAGATTGCTAGTTCCTTGTAACTGACAGCTTGAGTCCGCGTGCTCAGTCGTACGCAGTGTCGAAGCATTGCGAACGCCGGTTGCGAGTGTGAGTGTCGTTCCGTTTATATTATATTGGCCGTTTATATTGGCGTTGCACGCTCGGAAGAACAACGATGGCGGCTCAAGCTGCAGCGATGATCAGCGTGCAAGAGTCTCGTGCGCGGTTCTTTCGTACTACAATTTCAGAGCTCAGAGACGCGAAGACGGCTCCGCAAGGACGTGCCGCTCTCGAGTCGCGGTTGCAGCTGATTGATACGCATTGGGAGAAGTTCGAGAGTTCTCACGATAAACTGACGGGGATGAGTGGGAAGGTCGAAAACTTTACAGAGCTACCGTATGTGCAATCGAAGGTGTTCGACCAAGCACTGCACGACTACGCGACAGCTCGGGAATTGATCCTCCCAATGATCGAGGACGCTGGTGGCGACGTACTGTCCAGCACACGACGGCCATCGGCGACGGCCACGGCTGCTGCCCGACCTACTCGAAGGGCCCTACCCGAGATTACCTTGCCGACCTTCGGAGGAGATTACGCGGGGTGGCGCTCATTTCGTGATTTGTTCTCGTCCCTTGTGATCGACAACGCGGACCTTTCGAACGTGGAGAGGATGCATTACCTCCGTACCAGTCTCCGACCGCCAGCCGCCGGTCTCGTTGCCAGTCTCCCGATCTCCAGTGACTCGTTCTCGACTGCTTGGCGCATACTCCACGCTCGATTCGAGAACCCACGGCTCTTGATCGCCGCTCAGCTCGATCGGCTCATCAGCACGGACCCCATGGGAGCCCCCACGGCCGCGGAACTCCATCGGCTGGTGTCGAACACCGTGGAGGCGATGAGCGCCCTAGACGCGCTTGGTGTAGATTCGTCGTCCTGGCAGCCCATCATCGTGCAACTGTTGATTCGTCGACTTGCTCCTCGGGTGCGCGAGTCCTGGGAAAACAAACTCGGCGAGACGACTGAGTTTCCGACTCTCGACGCTCTGCTTCAGTTCCTGAAAGGGCGGGCGTGCGCACTCGAGAGCATCGAACGAAGCTCAGACGGGAGGAAGGCTAAATCGCCGGTGCGCTCGTCCGCTCGGGTCAACTTGGTGGCTGCCCCGGATGTCGTAAGGTCCGCGCGCGAGCGCGCATGGCCGGCGGAGAACCGGTATCCCTGCTCGCACTGCAAGGGGAACCACTTCATTGCATCGTGCCCGCAATTCGGCTCGCGGACGGCGGCAGCTCGGAAGGAGATCGTGGACCGGCTCTACCTGTGTTACAATTGTTTGGGGAAGCATAGCGTTCGGAACTGCCAGACGGCCCGCACGTGCTCCATTTGCCAGCAGCGACATCACACCCTTATTCATGCCGGGATTAGGGCCGCTCCGGCCGCATTGGCCCTGCCGGCTCCACCTGAGCTATCGGTATCACCCGCTCCCGCTGCGCCAAGCCCAGCTCCGGGAAGTGACGCTTCGGCGTCCAACTCGGCTCGGGGATCCAACTCTGCTCACTCGGAGGACGACAGCGCCGCTCTGCTATGAAGCCAGGAGGCTTCAGCTCTTGACCATCCAGCTCCAGTAGGCGTCCTGCTCGCGACGTGCGCAGCCCAGCTCCTTATGGATTCCGGGCTCTGCCATCCTGTCCGGCTCGTCATTGATCCTGGCTCGGAAATCTCCCTTGTATCGGCGTCGCTAGTAAAGAAGCTGCGGCTTCCCAAGACGAGAGCAGCAGTACAGCTCTCCGGAGTGGGGGGTTCAGCTTTTGGAACCACGTCAGGCTCAGTGCTGCTCACGCTCCGCTCCCGTTGTTCTCCGGCCACCATCACTGTCACCGCTCACGTACTGGATCGGCTTTTAACTGCCCTACCGTCGTTCTACGCGGAGAGACGGGATTGGCCGCACCTGGCCGGGCTGCAGTTGGCAGACCCCACCTTCCTGCGCCCAGCTCCCATCGATATTCTCGTCGGCGCCGACGCAGTCGGTCAGATCTGGGAGTCAGGAGTCGTATCAGCTGGGGGCCATGCTCCCATCGCCCAGCGCTCATCGTTCGGATGGCTCATTTTTGGACCGGTGGGTCCAGCTCCGACAGGACGCGCTAACGCGCTTCACCTCCGAGTGTCTACAGACCAGCTCCACGACCTGCTCAGCCGGTTCTGGAGTCAGGAGGAGGTCCCCAGCACGCTCGAGGCTCAGTTCACAGCCGCCGAGCGTGAGTGTGAGGAGCACTTCCGCACGACGCACACTCGAGATGGCTCTGGGAGGTATGTGGTGCGCCTTCCGTTCGCGGCCTCCTCAGCATCACTTGGAAACTCGCACCAGACGGCCCTTGCATGTCTCAGACGGCTCATCAGGCGACTGGACCGGGACCCACGGATGAAGCAGCTCTACCACGGTTTTCTCGCCGAGTACGAAGAGCTTGGCCACATGAAGAGAGTTACGACCACGCCTAAGGGTCCGGCTCAACCGGGCGCCCCGGTGCCCCTCGGGGGGGAGGATGAGATGACCTTAGCACATGAGGATTCGTCCTCAGGAGGGTTGAGGGTCTCGGATGCCTCCCTGGGGGGGGGGAGTGGCTCGGTGGCTGAATACTTTCTGCCACACCACGGTGTTCTGCGGGAGGCGTGCCCACCCAAGTTGAGGGTGGTATTCAACGGCTCGGCGAAGTCAACGTCCGGTGTGGCGCTCAATGAACTGCTCCATGTAGGGGCCAAGCTCCAGCGCGACATCTCGGACGTACTCCTTTGGGTGCGCCGGCATAGGTTCGTCTTCATGACGGACATCGAGAAAATGTTCCGGCAAATTCAGGTGCATGAAGACGATTGGCCGCTGCAGCAGATACTCTGGGTCGATGCTCAGGGCGACCATCTCCCGTTCCAGCTCACCACGGTCACATACGGCACGCGCCCAGCTCCGTTCCTAGCGGTGCGAACCTTATTGCAACTCGTCGAAGACGAAGGCGCACGGTACCCGCTAGCCGTGGCCCCCATGACCCATGGTCGGTATGTCGATGATATTTGTGGCGGAGGGGACACGCTCGACCAGCTCGTAGAGATCGGGCGTCAGCTTCGCGGATTGTGCTCGGCGGGCGGCTTCCCACTAGCGAAATGGCAGACCAACCACAGCCAACTACTCGGCCAGCTCGGACTCCCCATGGCAGGAGGCGAACCTCGCCCACTGGATGCTTCGGCTCCTAAGATCCTGGGTCTGCGCTGGGATCCCCAGTCAGACAGCTTTTGTTTCAGCATACAGTCCACTGGAGGCTCAACGGTATCCAAGAGAGCGATTCTATCCGAGCTGGCTCGGCTATACGACCCGCTCGGGTTCCTCTCTCCCGTGGTGATCCGTGGGAAGCTCTTGCTGCAGGACCTCTGGCTCGAGAAGCTCGATTGGGACGAGGCGGTTCCCCCAAGCACGGCCCAGCGTTGGACTCACTTCCGACAGGACTTGCTTAACCTGGTCCACGTCAGGGTTCCTAGGTGGTTACACCTTTGCTCGAACTCCACCATCGAACTCCATGGGTTCTCCGACGCGTCCCAAGCAGCAATGGCAGCGGTCGTGTATTTGAAGGTCATCGTCCAGGGGGTGGAACCGTATATCGGCATCGTCTGCGCTAAAACTCGAGTGGCGCCTCTCAAGCGGTTGACCATTCCACGCTTAGAACTCTCGGCCGCAGTTTTGCTCGCCCGGCTCGTGCGATACGTCCGGACACAGCTCGATCTGGCGGGCTTCCCGACGTGGTTATGGACGGACTCTGCCGTCGCCCTCGCCTGGATCAGCTCCCCCCCGTCTCGGTGGAAGGAATACGTCAGCAACCGCGTACAGCTCATCCAGGATGTCCCAGCGACTTGGCGGCTCGTGTCGGGTAAGGATAACCCAGCGGATTGCGCGTCTCGCGGCGTGTCGGTGTCTCAATTGAGTTCTCACGTTCTGTGGTGGCGTGGCCCTTCGTGGTTAACGCAACATGAAGACTCATGGCCGGCTCCAGATAACACCCCGGATCTCCGGATCCAGCTCGAGGAAAAACCCGGGGTTGTGCTCGCAACGCAAGACCTCACCCCACGGTGTTGGGAGCTGCTCAGCCGATATTCGTCGCTCGCTACGCTCCTTCGAGTAACGGCGACTTGTCAACGAGCCGTCGCTCGTTTCCGGCGTACCCCGAGGTCATCGCTGGCCTTTCCCTTGAACCCTGGGGACGTCGAGCTCGCTCGAATTTTTTGGGTGAAGGCTACCCAGGCTGCGCACTTCCCGCAAGTAATCGCCACTTTGTCCAGCGGGGTGAGTCTGCGCTCCTCGGATCCTTTACGGCGCCTCACCCCATTTGTTGATCGGCATGGGGTTCTGCGTGTGGGTGGACGGCTCGCGCTCTCATCGCTTGGATACGAAAACAAACACCCCGCGATTCTCCCAAGGGTCTCGACCTTCTCGGAGTTAGTGATCCGGGAGGCCCACCTTAGGACGCTCCACGGCGGGAATCAGCTGACGCTCGCGGACCTCCGGCAGAGATATTGGATCCTCGGCGGACGCGCGCCAATCCGCTCGTTCGTGCTCAGGTGTACGGTCTGCGCTCGGCACCGTGGGATTCGGGCACAACAACTCATGGGACAGCTCCCCAAGTCCCGGCTCTCATCAGTCCGTGCCTTCCTTCATACAGGAGTGGATTATGCCGGACCTGTTCTACTCCGAGCCTGGAAGGGAAGGGGGCATAAAGCCTACAAGGGATGGCTCGCAGTGTTTGTCTGCATGACCACGTCCGCCGTCCACCTAGAGGCGGTGTCGGACTACTCCGCCGATGGGTTCCTCGCCGCCTACCGCCGCTTCGTAGCCCGTCGCGGGCTCTGTCGCCACCTGTACTCGGACTGCGGCACGACCTTCCAAGGCGCCGACACCGCTCTGCGGGCGCTCTTCTCGTCCGTCTCTCGGGAATCTCACCGGCTCGCTCAGCTCATGTTACAAGATGGCACGCGCTGGTCGTTCAACCCCCCGGGAGCGCCCCACTTTGGCGGCAAGTGGGAGGCGGCAGTCAAATCGGTCAAACACCACCTCTCCCGTACCATCGGCGCGGACCTGCTCACGTTCGAGGAAATGTCTACGCTGCTTGCGCAGATAGAGGCCGTCCTGAACTCGCGGCCTTTCGAGCCCCTATCCGACGACCCTGATGATTTCTCTGCGCTTACACCGGGGCACTTCCTTGTTGGAGGCCCGCTCACGGCCGTCCCGGAACCGGCCCTCGACGAGCAATCAATTCCTCGGATGGCTCGCTGGCGACTCATTCAACAAAAGGTCCATCGATTCTGGAGGACGTGGTCCACGAGCTATCTGCAGCGTCTCCAGGCCATCTCAAAATGGCACCATGCGTCTCACGAGGTGAAGGTCGATTCCGTGGTCCTCCTCAGCGATGATCGTCTCCCACCTACGAAGTGGCCGCTTGCTCGGGTTACCAAGTTGCACCCCGGGAAGGATGGGCTCACGAGGGTTGTAACGCTCCGGACCGCCAGCTCGACCTTCGACCGGCCTATTGCTAAGCTCGTGCTCCTGCCCGTCGTTACTGAAGGAGGGACTCGACCGTTCACAGCCTGTATTACGGTCGGCGGTGATGCCAGCCATTCTGGCTGACGGCGGCGGAGGATGTTTCGGCGACGCCGAGAATTAGGATCTCGAAGCTTCCACGACGTATACGTGACAGCGGCAACGTCTCTCCTGGCTCGGACGACAACCCCCCCCCCCCCCTCCATGGAGGATCGGCGCCGCGTTACACGGCCGGCGACGAGCGGTCATTAACCAGTATGAGATCATCGTTTCACATATCCACGTCTCGGCGATCTGCGATTTATAACTTATAGTGTATTTACGAACGGGTTGGCTCGACCACCGGAACGGTTGTAGTAACGAATAAGGTAGATGTGTGCGGCTCTGAACCGAGTAGTCTCGTCAGAGGAAAAAGGAATGCGAAAGTCAGCTCGGTTGGGATTTATGTGAGCTCTTGCGAGCACGCCATTGTTATAAGCTCGGGGAAGACCGGCTCTGACTACTGTGACTGTGATCAGAAATAAACTTCGACGACAAATACGTACGTTGTGCTCAGTGATCGTTTATCGAGAAAACTCCCGTCACCGTTCCCTCACCAGATCCTCGCTCCAACAATATCATTTCTAAAGAAGCGGAAAGAATGAAAAGGCGCCGTACTGCTGCTCCTAGAAGTACTCAGACTAAATATATCTACGGGAAAAACCGTTATAGATGGTCACTCAAACCCCCGGGTCCCCGCGCGCGCAGTAGAACCGCTGGTGAGCAGGTATACGTTTCACGTGGCGTTGAGGACGGGGGCAGTGTAATAGGCGAAGGTGCGGCATGGTCCCTTTTATTACCTGACGAAACGTTGAAAAAAATCGTCGTACACACAAATGAGAAAATAATGATAAAACGAGCTAATTTCTCCAGCGATCCGACATTTACTCACAATATTGACCTATGTGAGCTGAAAGCATTCATTGGCCTGCTGTATTATTCGGGTTTACAAGGGTCAAGTCGCAGGAATATAAAACAATTGTACGGAAACTTGAGTTCGCCCATTTTTCGTGCAACGATGTCTCGCCAGAGATTTGAATTTATCTTATCCACTCTCAGTTTCGATGATAAAACTACACGCCTCGAACGCAAACAAACAGATAAATTGGCGCCAATTAGGGAAGTTTGGGATACTTTTATCAGAAACAGCAATAGAAACTACAGTCCCGGCCATAATGTGACAATCGACGAGCAGCTGCTGAGTTTTCGTGGAAGATGTGCATTCCGTGTCTACATTCGAAGTAAACCCGACAGATATGGTTTAAAAATCTTGACCATAAATGACTCGGAAACTGCATATTTATTTGATGCCATTCCATACATTGGACGAGTTGCTGTTGATCCGAGTGAGAATGTTCCGGCTCATTACGTTCAGCAACTGAGTAAATCTATCGTCGGAAGTAATAGAAATATTACTTGCGATAATTGGTTCACGTCAATTCCGCTTGTTGAGAAGCTAAAGACGCAAGCTTCCCTAACATTGGTGGGAACGATTCGCAAGGACAAGCGAGAAATCCCCGAAGCAATGAAGACAATTTCGGAGATCCGCGGGAGTAAATTTGCGTACGCTAACGGCATGACGCTAGTTTCATACTCTCCAAAAAAGAATAAAGTCGTGTTTCTGGTATCGTCGATGCACAAATTTGGAGGCATTAGTTCTGATCGTGAAAAGCCAGAAATCATTTTATATTATAATAAAACGAAAGGCGGTACCGACACCTTTGATCAAATGTGTCACGAATATACTGTAACGCGTGACACTCGACGATGGCCTTTACGGTTTTTCTACGGAATTTTAGACCAAAGTTCAATAAATGCGTTCATTTTATTTTCATTAAATAAGAATAATAATTTGATCAGACGGCGAGAATTTATTGAAAATTTAGTCCATCAACTAGTCTCTCCGTTTTTAGAACGGCGACTAACGGTTTCAACTTTGCGTGTCAATGTCCGGGCCCTAATCGAACAGGCGTTAGGCATTGATTTTTCAACCGAGCAAATTCCTGATATTATCGATTATACTTTGGACAAACAAATACGTTGTGCTTTTTGCCCTCGTAATAAAGATAAAAAAACTAAATATGTTTGCTCAAAATGCCGATTGCCACGCTGCCAAGACCATCGCTCAATGCAGTGCACTTCGTGTGCGCCGAACTAAATTTATGTATTTTTTATTGTATCGGTGAATATTTTGTAATATGTCATCTAGATAATAAAAAAACATTAGTTTGATGCCTAAAATAAATTTTGCAATCATTCATTCACATTTTAGATAATAAAATTAGATAATAAAAAAACATTAGTTTGATGCCTAAAATAAATTTTGTAATCATTCATTCACATTTTTCCCTCCAAAAATATCATGCCAGTGAAATAACAAAATGAAAAAAAGGGCTAACTTCACCTGTTGTAAATTTATTAAAGAACTTCGCATTTGTTGTATGCGATTTTTTTGAGATTGGTTTATGCATTCTTTTTGAAGAAACAATGATTTAATTTTCCAACATACGTGTACAAGAATGTTTTTTTATTTTAGTAAAAAAAATTCAGCAATTATGTTCTCAATCTTTTTTAATTGGATTTTTCACCGTGAAAAATGAATCTTAGAATTTTTTACAATGTTTCATTGTATTTTCCAGATTTTAAACGTTCAAATAAAAAAAAAATGAAACTCTTTACAACAAACAATGAGTCAACGACATCGATTCAAAGTACTGGGGTGTGCGCAACCCCAGAGTAGGATATTTGTCTAAGGCAGATAGTGTAGGGTCCTAGGGTTAAACAGGCGAATATTGATAGGACGACAGTTTAAATATAGATCGAAACAGCATACTGACATCACTTGCATAACTTACATGAATAGGCAATCATTCGTATCGTGAGACAGAGAGAGACTCGCGATAGTAACGCAGACAAAAATAAATAAATAAATAAATACATTATAAATAGAAACCGAAAACACTATAGACGTAAGGTAAGAGGGCGAGGTAGTACGTCTAAACGGGCTTATGATAGGGTCGAAGACTACAACGATTAAATGTCCCTCGAATATTTTGCGGTTGATTCAGGTCGACCAATTGATAGGCATTTTCGCCGAAAGATTTAGTGATTAAATATGGTCCGTGGTAAAGGTGAAAAAACTTGGTGGTGAGACGGTCAACTGTATTAGAGGGACTGGGTTGTCGCAGGAGAACTAAATCCCCGATATTCAATTTGACTTTTGAGATAGCACGTTGATATTTCTTACGTTGATTAAAGGTAAGGATAAGTCGTTCATGGGCAATCGCGATCTTTCTTTCAAGCGGGCTGTTAATGGATGGTGGAAAATTAAAGATCGTTTCAATTCCATGTCGTGGGGAATTACCCATTTGGAGTTCATAGGGGGTAAACCCGGTACTGGAATGGGTGGTAAGATTAAGAAGCAACTCCACTTTGTTCACATATCGCGCCCAATTGGTGTGTACGTCCGAACATAAAGTACGAAACATACGTCCTAATTCTCTCATAATCCTTTCGGTCGGGTTACTCTGGGGATGCCTGATCGAGCAGTAGAGAGGATGAATATTGTTTTCCTTAAGGGTATGAGCCCATTGTGGGGAAGTAAATTGAGTGCCATTGTCAGCCAGAAGATAAATTGGCCTACCAAACGTCGGAAAATAATGATTGAGGAGTTTATTTAAAACGACTCTAGTCGTGGCCTTTTGTACAGCGTATAATTTGACATATTTAGAAAAGACATCTAGTATTACAAAAATATATTTAACTCCACCCGAAGAGCGTGGCAGAGGTCCATAAAAATCCACAGTGAGGAATTCACGGGGTTTGGTAGCCTTTACCATCTGGTAGGCTCCCTCCATCGCGTACGACACATGTTTCACTCGTTGACATAAGTCACACGATAGCACATATCGTTTGATATCTCGTGTCATATGATTCCAATAGAAATAAGTACGGATACTCGAAATTGTTTTAGCAGATCCGGGATGTCCGAACTGCGTGTGGAAGAAGGTCATAATTTTTGTTTTGAGTTGATGGGGGACGACTACGGCCCATCGTTCGGAGATTGCGTAATAACGAAATAAAAGATTGTCGTAAACTTGATAGATATTAGGGAAAAGGTTTTGCTCGACATTATTTCTTAATGCCGCAATGGCTGGATCCTCCGATTGTAATCTGGCAAGGGAAAGAAAATCAGCTTTTAATTCGGCAGGAATGATGTCTAAAGCGACAACCATTTGGCACAAGCCGACTACTTCGTTTCGACCAGGACGTTGCACAGGTATTAGTGAAAATAACGCGCCGAGGTGGTATGACTTCGCTTCATCTTCTTCAAATTTCCCCACCGGATTTCGACTAAAGAAATCCGCTATGATGTTCTCCTTGCCGAGACAATAGGACACAGTAAACGTATATTGCTGCAGGATGAGACTCCACCGAATCAATCTTGATGTATGATATATCGTCGAGTTAAGAAAGCTGAGACCTTTGTGATCGGTGATAATTTCGAAAGGATGACCAATCAGATAGCGTCGACACTTTTCGACGGAATATACAATGGCTAAAAGCTCCTTTTCTGTTGTGCCGTAGTTCTTTTCGGCAACACAGAGGCACCGACTAACGAGGGAGATGACATGATGATGATGAGTCGCGTCTGTTTGATAAAGAACGCCGCTAATTCCTTTGTCGGACGCATCAGTTTGCAATTTAAAAGGTCGCGATGGAAGGACATGCCGAAGAGTAATGGCATTGGCGAAATTATGTTTTAGTGCCAGAAAAGCTTGACTGTGTGCAGGAGTCCAAACCCAGTCGGTTTTGCTTTTTAATAATTGCCGAAACGGCTCGATAAGATTGGCATGCCGAAGGCTGAACTGGCGGTAATACGTGCATACGCCTATGATCTGTTGAAGTTGCTTGAGATTTTTTGGTTCGGCAAAATTACGAATAATCTCTAACTTGTCCGGGGCAGGACGAAGTCCATCGGTGGAGAGGACGAAACCGAGGAAATTGACGGACGTTCGACAAAAATACGATTTGTCGAGTCTTAGTGTGAAATTAGTTTCTTGAAGACGAGAAAATATGCGGTCGATATGCTCAAGGTGTATAGAAAAAGACGGCGATGTTATTAATAAATCATCGATATATATCGTTAGGAACTCATCGAATTGATGAACGAGAACTTGGGATACTCCTCGAATAAACCCACTACCTGCAGTCTTTAGACCAAAGGGAATTCTGCAAAACTGATATAGAGTAGATCCGTACAAAAAGGCAGTATATTGGCGTGACGCCTTTTGTAGAGGAATCTGCCAATACCCATATGCTAAGTCAGAGGTCGTCATAAATCGGACACCGTGATATTTCTGGGTGAGATCTTCAATGAGAGGGGGAGATTCCTGATCCGCATCAATTATTTGGTTGAGGAAGCGGGCGTCTAGGCAAATACGTAGGCGTCCGTCTTTTTTTGTACAATGCGCAACGGATTGCAATATGCACTCGTGGATCTCTCGATTATCCCGTTGCGTAACATTTCCTTGATTTCTCGTTCAACGGCCGGACGTAAGGATAACGATACAGGGTAGGACCGCCTTACAATCGTTTTAGGGTGTGTCAACCGAAATTCGTGTTCGTAGGTTCCCGCTCCTACAGAATTCAATGTAAATAAGCGTTTATAGTTTTTTAGCATATTATATAAGGAATCTTGTTGCGGAGATAATAAATTTGGGACCTCCCGCACTAGTGTTGTGATGTCTTTAAAAAAATTATGATCGTCACCTTCGACGTATAGGGGGTTCAATGATACCCTCTGTATATTCATCTCGATCGAGTCATTACTCCGATCAACACAATATTGATCGATATTTCGAACCGTCTTACAAAATTGTTTATAAAGGGGGGGGGGTGATTACTGGCACGAATGTTTCAGTGGAACCCGTTCGCTCTCGGGCGATTTGAGCTACGTGAGGTTGGTAGCTTATTATAGAGGAAGCGTCGGACTTGATATTCTCTTGCGACATGTTTCCACCCACCGGTATATGAATTATTTTATCAACGTTGAGATTTATTTTTTACATTGTATTTTCACCCACCGGTACATGAATTATTTCAGATACATCTAAATCTATTGGTTGAATTGTGTTTTCACCCACCGGTATATGACTTACTTCATCGATTTTTATATTGCACTTTGATGAAGACGTTATAGGGTCGGATGGTACGGTGATTATTTGTATTAATGTGATGTCGTCGTTACAGGACGCTATTAAACGGTTCATTTGACACTCATCAAATAATATCAGTTTAGACGGGACCTCGTATCCGGCGATATATAAGGAGCTATCCCGATAATTAATAATGGCTTTGTGAAAATGAAACCAGTCATTTCCCAGTATGATGGGGGCCGATAGATACGGAATCACAAGGAGAGTTGTTAATACGGATATTTGCCCGATCGATAATGCGAGCTGGACTTGTTTCTTTATTTTGGTGGGTTTTTTACCTACGGCCGTGGTAATGACCATGTTAGCGACAGGTAATTCGCACAGCTTAAACTGCTTACTGAGGTAAGAAAAGTATTCCTCTGACATACAAGTCACCTGACTACCGGTATCTAGTAGGGCCGGTACCGGAATGCTGAAAGTAGACACTATTAGTTGGGGACATTTTCTAACCGAAGAAGGGCAGGGATTTTTGTCGTTTATCTCCCTAATGTCTGCACTCAGGTCCTCGAATACATCAAATGGGCTGTGTTGCGTTCGTGGACCAATTTTTAACGCGCCCGTTAGTAGTTTAAATGGTCTTCTGGCTGGGGGGATGTGCTTTGGGAATGTATCGTTGGCGGAGGTACTCTCATGTTTGGAAACAGAGGGGCAATTGGGTTCTGACTCGCCGAATGATTTGATTGTTCACTGGCTTCGGGAGAGTTCATCGCTCTCTGAAGTGCCGATGTATTGTAGGTTCGAGAGGCGGGACTATTCGTCAGGCGATTTTGGTGGGGCACTCGTCGCGAATGTGACTCATTTGAAACGCCGGGAGGCGGATTGTGAGAAGTATTTCGTGGAGTTCTATTATCGCTTGAGCCAAAAGGTGGATAATTGGGTGTACCACCCCGTCTTGATTTTTCACGTTCTTCGGAAATGAGATCCAAGGACGCCAAGGAGTTAGATATATCACCCGCACAATGGTAATTAGCGTTAATCATGGACTCTCGCACGCGTAGTGGCATTTGTTGTATTACCGTATAATTAATTTCATATTGGTCGATGTCCGGCAATATATAGCGTGCTGCGGTTATTTGTTTAAGAAAGAATTCTTGGAGCGTGCCCGATTGAGGAACATACCGTCGATTTGCCCATTGACTTTTCATTCTAACGCGAACAGAGATAGAATAGAACTCTTCGAGAAATGCCGGTTTGAATGATTCATAATCACGACAATCCAGTTCACTCGCCTCATACCAGATTTTTGCCCTTCCGTGTAACGCATTTTCTACGATGTGCATTTTTGTTTCCTTCAATGTTTGGTTGAATACAAAAAATTTATCCAGCTTATCTAAAAATTCTTTAGGGTGTATTTCGTGTTCCCCGCCAAATTTGGGAGGAGACACCTCCGGTCTACTATGTTGTAATACGCGTCTGAGCCCGTTTAGAATACTCCTGCTCTTGTACAGATGACATCGCGGCGGCTTGTAACTCGTCAATTGCTCTTTGTTGCCGTTCGGACGCTGCTCTCAGTTGTTTCAGCTCATTCAGGAGTGAATTGCCCTCGCGTAGTTCGTCTCTCAATCGCTCGAGTTCGGCTCTCTCTGTCGCCATTCTGTCTCTCTCACGCATTAAACGATCTCGTTCTTCATCCATACCTATAATTTGATCTATATTACCACGCGTTTGGTCAAGAGAGGTGAGCGGCAAATGTTTTTGCTTTTTCACAGTAGATGGTCTCATACAAGGTGATGTTGGAGAATATGAGCCGTTAGGCGGCGTATGCTCTAGTCGCATGGATGATTGTAAATACTAACGCGATTCCAACGTATATTCGAACCGTCGAGATAGCAACGGTTGTTTTTTTTTTTTTTTTTTTTACGCCGGCCCCACGTTGGGCGCCAAAAAGTGTATGATTAAATTTGTATGCTTCACAATCCAATTTATTTATAGGTAATTTATATATTTATGAGAATAACAATGATTAACTTTTATAGTTAACGTGACTAATTTATGTATGATTCACAATCCAATTTATTTACAGCTAATTTATATATTTAGGAGAATAAACATGGTTAACTCTTATAATTAATGTGACTTGGATTGATTCCAATTTCGTTTGAATTTCTCTTTTTATTAGGGGGTCTTCGGCGTATGATTTCGAGCGCAGTAATACAGACGATCAAATAGAGCGTGGGCATGTGAATGATTTTTACCCAATTATAGATAAAACGTGGCTGATTGATCAGGACTTGCCGGATGATAGTACGTAAATCGATACATACGATTTGTCGCCCTAGTTCGACAATGAACTTTGATACAAGCGAGTCGATGATCCGTTGTAGTCAATTATACCGCTCATCATGGCTTCCGTGGCAGGGGGATCGGTATCCTCGTAGTTCTCCTGATCGAGTCGAACACAAGTTGATCGATGTTGGTGCCGTGATCAGGATGTTCGGTATCATCATAGCTCTCCAGATCTAGCCGAACCTAAGTGCATCGATGATCCAAATTTTAGTTGCCGATCTCCGGATCCGTGCGATGCGGCAATCTCGGCGGCCAAGTATTAGTGAATCCACTAATCCGATGGCGGTGATTAAAGTCGACACCTCTCCAACCGTTATACGTATGTTATCATAAAAGAAAATTATTCGATTTCGTGACGGTGTATTGTCTTATTTGCCCAAAGATGATCTCGACCCGCCGATCGTCTAGAGCGTTCTGTTTGCTCGATCCTGTGACAACGGTGACCGGCTGAAGCGCTCGAAACCGAATCTCGATTGGGGAGGGGGAAGATGAGGTGGAATTCATTTGAAAGATGAAATTCGTCACAATATATATATATATATATATATATATATATATATATATATATATATGTAAGCTTGTGCGTTATCAAGCTTGGGCTAGGTGGGGGGCCTGTCCCCACACGCGTGAGAGAGTCAGTACGGGATAAGACTCCGAGCCGTTAACCTCGTATTGAATACGATCGTCGCTGTAATGTAAACGGTGGTTCGCTATCGACAATTGTATCGATTCAGGTATATGAGTATTCTTTCGCTTTGTAAATATTGTTAGCGCACGCTAATCTGTATATATTATCTACATACAGTTATTACAACTACATCGTTCAGTGCTGGCGATCACCTTTAATTATCCTCCACATTCAAATGTCCTACAAAAGTAGCTTACAAATCGATACAATGGAGGAGAAAGCAAGATTCTTCTTTACATCGGAATCCGGAGCAGATGCTAAGACTACTGTAGTCAAAGTTAAGAGGATTCAGCTGCTTGGACATGAGGAAATTTTTTCATTCCCAAAGGAGAAACAAACGAGCGCTCATCACAAACAGCTCTTCGAGTCCGCAATAGTGAAAAATGTCGTCAAGAGTATGAAGGTTCGAAACAAATTCCGTAAGGTCTTGATCACGTTGACTGAGGAGCTTCAAGGTATTTATTTAGATACCGAAGGAAATGTTGTGCTTTACGATGAATATTTGGAAGAGGCCGGCACAAACAAGGGCATGGAGGTAAACAGTGCCCCAACGGGTACATCAAGCAGAGAAACGAGTACGCTAGTACAAGAGATTGTGATTGAAAAATTTAGTGGTGAAAATTTAAATGCGGATGTTTGGATTAAACTATTTGTTCAAGAGTGCGAAAGAGTAGGAATAATTCAAGAGAAATATGCAGAAACATTAAGATTATTTTTGGAGAAGTCAGCCTTAGATTGGTATCATGTTTTTGTAAGGCAGAATTCTTTGTTAAATTGGGAGGCCTGGAATAATGCATTTGTTGATACTTTTTCCGAGCAATCCTGGGTAGATATAGCGTTCGCATATAATTTTAAATTTTATAACGGTTCGTTGTTAGAATATGCGTTGAAGAAGAGAAGACTGATTCTGGAAACAGATGAAAGCATGTCAATAAACACTCAGATAAACATGATCGTCATTAGCCTGCCAAACTTTATACAAAACAAATTAGAAAAGAAATCTATTACAAGCATAGAAAATTTAATGGGCAGATTAAAACAATTTGGTAAGATTATTGATTCAAGAACTGACAATACTAATAAAAAGTTTGTAAGCGAAAAAAAACCATGCAACATCTGTGATAAATTAGGCTTCAAAAATAGATTTCACGCAGAAAGTATATGTCGTAACAAAGATAAACAAGGAAAGAAGATAAAAAATGAGAACATTAAGGTCACAAATAATAATGAAGTTCAAGAGGTAATAGCAGGTTATGAACAAGCAAAAAACGAGTAGTTCTCCCACTTATTAAAATCAGAATTATAGCAAATAAACTTCCAGCAACAGGTCTTTATGACTCTGGGTCCAACATCTCTTTAGTTAATAATAAATTTTTACACAAGAATAAAGACATTAAGAAAATAATAGGTGGGAGAGATAGTATTAAGGGCGTAGCTGGAACAGCAAACACAGAAGGAATAGCTACAATAAAAATTAAAATCTGCAATATAGAAAAAAATTTTCAATTTTTCATAGTGAAAGAAGAGGCAATTGACTGTGAATTTTTGTTAGGGTTAGATATAATAAAGGAATTTAGACTTTGTCAAGATGAATTCCTAAAAATATCACAGAAACAAGAGTCAAGGCCTTTAAACGCGATGAGTAATAAAAATGAAATAGAAAGCAATAATAAAATAGAAAGCATTATTGAGAAAAATAAAATAATTTTTGCAAAATCAAAATTCGATGTTGGGACAGTTAAAGGTTATGAAGCCACTATAAAGCTAACAGAGAATAAATTTATCTCAAAGAAACCCTATAGATGCTCTTTTCAAGACAAAGAAGAAATTGAGAGACAAATTGAGGATTTATTAAAATCCGGGTTAATAAAGGAGTCAAGTAGTCCTTTTGCAGCTCCTGTAACCTTGGTCTTTAAAAAAGAAGAAGGGAAAAGATCACGTTTGTGCATAGATTTTAAAGAACTAAATAAGATAGTAGTGCCGGAAAGTCAACCGTTTCCGAGGATAGATGACCTTACTGTACGCGTCAGAAACTGTAATTATTTTTCAAAATTGGACGTAAACTCGGCGTTTTGGTCGATCCCAGTACGCGCTAAAGACAGACATAAACTGGCCTTTGTAACCCATCATGGGCACTGGGAATGGAACTGTTTGCCATTCGGTCTGAAGTCCGCTCCCGCAATTTTTCAGAGAGTCCTTGCAAGTGTGATCAGGAAAAATAATCTGGATAGGTTTGCAGTGAATTATATAGACGACATACTGATATTTTCAAAAAATTATGAAGAGCATGTAAAACACATCGAACAAGTGTTAACAGCGTTACACGAACAAGGTTTTACATTGAATAAAAAAAAAAGCCAGTTTGGACAAAGAAAGATAATATATTTGGGCCACGAGATAGGAAACAATATGATCACACCGATGAACGACAATCTGACGGCTATAAGAAATTTTCCCGTGCCTCAAACTCAAAAACAAATCAGACAGTTTTTAGGGAAAGTTAATTTTTATTTGGAATTTATACCAAACCACATTGCTTTATTAAACCCGTTGAGAAATCTATTGAGAAAAAATGTGGTCTTCTACTGGTCCAAGGAATGTGAGAACAGTTTTAAGACTACCAAAAAATATTTGTGCTCAGCCCCTTCTCTAGCAATATTTGATCCAGAGGCGCCAATTTACATATTTACGGATGCAAGTATCGAAGGAGTAGGAGCAATATTAAAGCAACCACAGGAAGACAACTCATTAAAGACGGTGTTTTTCTTCTCAAAAAAACTGTCGCAGCCCCAAAAGACAAAAAAGGCAATCTTTATAGAGTGTTTAGCCATTAAAGAAGCTATTCTGTACTGGCAATACCATTTAATTGGAAAAAAATTCGTAGTGTTTACGGACCACAGACCATTGGAGGGTTTAAATGTAAAGAAAAGTACCGACCCAGAATTATTGCAAATCTTGAGCTATATCTCACAGTTTGAATTTGCGATTGTCTATAACCCTGGGAAAGACAACATAGAGGCCGATTGTTTATCAAGGAATCCAGTTTTAGAAGCACATGAAGGTTCAGACAATAATTCAGCGATTAAAATAGCGAATTCATTAAAATTAGACAGCATAAAAGAGAATCAAAAGCTTCTGAAAACAGATAATAAATACATTATTGAAAATGACATAATGTACAAAATTCTAAATAACAAAAAAAAAATATGGGTAACTGAAGAATTTGGGAAATCACTCATCAAAGACGTACATATAGATCAAGGTCACATAGGTACAAAACATTTAATCCTGACACTCGGACAAAAATTTTATTTTAAAAACATGTATAAACATATAAAATTAACATGCAGATCGTGTGAAACTTGCATTAAAAATAAATCAAGAATAGGTTGTTACAAAGCTCCTTTGTCTAAACTCGGCCCAGCAAAAGAACCTTTAGAAATAGTATCCTTAGACACAATAGGAGGTTTTAAAGGAAACAAAAGCACAAAAAAATACTTACATTTAGCGGTAGATCACTTCACACGATTCGCATACATAACAACGTCGAAAACGCAAGTGGCAAAGGACTTTATAGGGCTGATAAAGAAAGTAGAAAAAGATGGAAACATTAAAATACTACTAACAGATCAATATCCCGGGATAAATTCAGCACAATTCAAACAATACATAAAAAAACAAAAGATAACACAAATTTTCACAGCAGTGGACTGCGCATTTTCCAACGGTTTGAATGAAAGGACTAATCAGAACTTGGTTAACAGAATAAGGTGCAAAATATTTCATAATAAAGATAAACCGTGGCCAATAGCGGCAGAACAATGCGTAAAAAATTACAACAACACAATCCATAGCTCAACCGGATTTGCCCCCACTTATTTGTTGTCAGGATCACAAGAATCATTTTTACCAGATGAACTAAAGGATAACAACTTGGAAAATTTAGAGGAGAACAGGAAAATAGCCTACAAAAACTCAGAAAAATCACACTATCAAAATAAATCATATTATGATAAAAATGTAAAAAAATGGAATTATGAGGTCGGAGATTTAGTGTACATACAAAATGGAAATATGTTAAACAGAGATAAATTGGATGCAATAAGAGTAGGTCCATTTAAAATAAAGCAGAAAATGTCTGAGGTAATTTTTCTGTTAGATAGCAGATACAGAAGAAACGAATCGAATTTATACCATGCAAGTAAACTTGTTCCTTATTTCGGCGGATCGTACACCCCGAGTTAAAAAGGGGGGATGTAAGCTTGTGCGTTATCAAGCTTGGGCTAGGTGGGGGGCCTGTCCCCACACGCGTGAGAGAGTCAGTACGGGATAAGACTCCGAGCCGTTAACCTCGTATTGAATACGATCGTCGCTGTAATGTAAACGGTGGTTCGCTATCGACAATTGTATCGATTCAGGTATATGAGTATTCTTTCGCTTTGTAAATATTGTTAGCGCACGCTAATCTGTATATATTATCTACATACAGTTATTACAACTACATCGTTCAGTGCTGGCGATCACCTTTAATTATCCTCCACATTCAAATGTCCTACAAAAGTAGCTTACATATATATATTGAGACGTTTTCCCGCCCAGGCCAAGTGCCGCCACCTGTCACCGCACCTGAAAATGAAATTAGAATTAGAAAAGGTCAGAATAAAGATTAATTCACGGAAAATGAGATAGAGGGAAGAGTTTCTCCAAGGTAGAAGGAGAGAAAAGAAAATATATAAGCGATGAAAAATAAGGAGAGGAGACCGAAAATTCACAGACTTTGAAAGCGAGAAAGTCTTGAGAAAGGTGGTACATTGTTTTCCGAAAGGAGAGCGAGGGTGGCTAACTCGAGACCGACTCGCTGGAGAGGAAAAAGGGAATAGACGGGTCACAGTATAGAAATTTTGGACCAAAAGGGTACCGACATCCATTGACTTCGAAGTGAAAAATTCGTGATAAAGCGGGGACATTGCGCTCCGAGAGGAGAGCGAGGGTGGCTGACTCTAGAACGACTCGCGGGTAAAGAAAAGGAAAGACGGTATCGAATTTTGGGAATGACACAATATCACGGAGCGGAGAAGCAGTAAAGAGATTCACAATCATTAAGAGGAGATCAGATTGCGCAAAGGCGTAACAGCGGAGAATCTCAAAGAATTCTAATAGTCAGTAATAATCAAGTGTGCAAAAGGCACTGCGGTAGGGAAATTCATATCGACAAACAAAAGAACACATTAGATAAAGAATAGAGAGCAAAGAATAAATAACATTCACACTGACGAAAAGGAAAGGGAGGAAAATATCAAAAATAAAGAAATTACTCACCAAAGTTTTGGAAGAAAACAGCAACACAACGTGTCGTACTGCACAAAATCGGTCCGACACACAACGGCAGCCACATTAAAGGATCCTGCCTCACACGAAAGCCCTGCGACAAGATAAAAGATAACAATAAGGCAGAAGCAATGAACAAAATATATTAACATGGCGCATACTCACTGAGACTGAAAGACGTCCCATACCAGTGCAAAACTGAAAAAAAAGAACACCCGGCGGACCTAAAACAAAACCAACACAAGAGCAAAAGGCATACCAAGCTTAATTTATTTGAAAAAGGACTTACCGTCTCGTATTAATCCATAAATACGGCACACAACACAGGAAACACGTTCTCGATTCACTCCGGCGCCGCCATCTTAGCTGTCAACCAGCAAGAATCGATTCCCATCGATTACGACGCAGCTAATCAGACCGGGCAGGACAAAATTATCACTACGGAACGCGCCAATCACCACGCAGCAACGGCCGGTGATACGCGCCAATCAAAGTCGAAGAACGAGAGTGGACAATTGGGATAAGGAACTGTGTGAACTTAGAAGTATAAAGATAAAATAAAGAATAATTAAAATTTTGTTTACGTCTACCCCTCAATTTCTTTCGAGTCCCTACAGAACATTTCAATATATATATATATATATAAATGTACGTGTCCATATATTTTCTCACTTTGGTCGATAAAATGGGAGAGACGAAAAGTGTATGGCCCGAGTAATCCTTTATATGGTTCGATAGGTTTTCTGGTCGTCGAGCCGTGACAAACGCCGTCTTATCGTGCTCCCCCAGTTCATAATACGTACGACGCACTTATCTTTCTCCTGGTTTCTCTCCCTCACCCTTTCTCTCCCTCCCTCTCTTTTCTCTCTCTCTCTCTCTCTGTCTATCACCCTCTATCAGCCGCTTTTTCCGCTCACATAGATGCTATCAAGTTTCTTTACTGACGCATACATATAAATATACACGCCCATAAAGCAGTCTTAATAATTTTCCAAATATTCCTCATATAATTCCATTCGTCCATGTAATTTTTTGAACACTGTCAACCAGGTACTTGGGAAAAAGTGTCTAGGCGGTGGGGCCAAATTTTTGTTTGCTCTAAATTATTTCGTAATATTTGTTTTGGAAAATTCCGATTCCGAATGTAAAGTCTTTTTGGACGAAAACAAATTTTAACGACCCCGGACCCCTCAAAGTGTCGAAAACAAATCACGAATATCGACTGTCTGCACCTGCCGCGGGACAAAACTTGTTTTCGTTCAAAAACGTTTCTGCACGAAGTGCAATTAACGAATCTGCATTCAAAGTCGTTCTATGAGTCGTCGATGCTCAATTTTTGTGAGAAAGTGATGGTGGGAAAGCAGGTAACATACGTAGCTCTGGGGTTTGTCAAACTAAGGGTTGTCGTTATGTTTAGTTCTTACTTGTTAATAGTATCTGAAGTGGTGGTCTTGCAGCCTGAGCGACACGAGATCAGGTTACGCAGTCTAGACATTCGGTGTTTCTAATAACATATTTGGAGACTACGCAGGCGTTATTCTGTAAAAGCGCATGGAATTTCTTTGTATGCTTTTATACTATCGATATACTGTCAATAACTATGGCATTTTTTATATATACTGTTATTCTATTGACAAACAAGTTCGGTATTTCTTATAAATACTTTTATTCTATGGATATGAAAATAAAGGTTTTGCTCTAATTAAGGTAATTTTAGGCGGTTGGCTTAACACCATTTTGAAAAATGGTGGGCCTTTCAGATACATTGTTCTTGCTACAAGTTTTAAAAGGGGGTTCGGTCTTGAAATCTTTTCTTTCCATTTAAAAATTTTTTTTATTAAAGTATAACATCTCAAGAATGTTGTGTCCAAATTTTAGAGCGATCCGAGCAAAACTCACAGAGTTATGAATTTTCAACCATTCGAGAATAATTCGTATACCTGCGCGACCGCTGTGGACGGTCGCAACTTGGTTGCTATATTTCGTCATTTTTTGACTCAAATGCATACCTATATATCTGTACATACCCGGACATTCCTGTACATTCCTTTACATACCTATTATAGCCCTTCGAATTATTTAAGATTCCTTGATCAGTCTAAAACGAGTCGTTACTCCGAGCAGTTGTGTGTATACGCTAGCAAGTTTTGTCTCAGTTTTCGTTCGATTTTTGGAGTGCTAATTTTTTGGTCGTTTGTTCTAAAAATG
Organism: Netelia fuscicornis; assembly: GCA_946811545.1. Taxonomy (NCBI): domain Eukaryota; kingdom Metazoa; phylum Arthropoda; class Insecta; order Hymenoptera; family Ichneumonidae; genus Netelia; species Netelia fuscicornis. The sequence continues at coordinate 20,875,160 of OX328013.1, forward strand.
CCGAGGAAAGTTGATAGAAGTGACAGAAAAAGGAGCGGTTCCCGATTGGATAGATCAAAGAGCATTGTACTTCCGCACAAGCGCCAGAAAGACGCTGTTGAGGCTGTAAGTAGTTCGTCGAGAAAAATAAGTGAAAATACGTGTGTGGAAGAAGATCTTCAAAAACATTATAGAATTGTAGATTTTCTCCTTATGTTTTCAACTCTTGCTACGTTAGTGAAATGTGCAGAATGTGGAGAAAAAATATCATTCCAATCTTGCAAGAAGGAAGGTCTCGGCTTCAATATAAAAGTTACTTGCGAAAAATGTCAACCTCGTTACGTTCCGTCAAGTGAAAGAATCGAATCTCGTATATATGAAATCAATTATAGATTTGATTTCGCAATTCGTGTGCTAGGTTTAGGCTTAGCTGGATGCGATAAATTTTGCGGCCTGATGGATTTAGCCAGTTCGTTTATGGCAAAATGAAGCTACATTTCGTACATAAAGAAAATGAGTGAAAGTATAAAAAACGTTACACATGCCTTTTTTGCCTCCGCCGTAAAAGAAGAAAAAGAAGCAACGAGTGAAGAAAATAATACTGAAGAACTAATTGTATCAGGAGACGGTTCATGGAAAAAACGAGGGTTCTCTTCGCTGCATGGTGTTTCTTCGTTGATTGGACACTACACCGGAAAAGTTATTAATATTCTTGTGAAAAGTAGTTATTGTCACTGTTGCGAAGTTTGGAAAAGAAAATTAGGCACCGCAGAATACGAACAGTGGTTTGAGGAACATACAAATAGCGGAGAATGCAAGGTTAATCACGTCGGACCAGCTGACAACATGGAAGTCGCAGCTATTGCCGAAATGTTCAAACGTTCAGATAGCAATATTGGAGTACGGTATCAAAAATATATTGGAGACGGAGACTCGAAGACGTACAGTGGCATCGTAAATTCTAAACCTTACGGTGAACATTTTTCGATCAACAAAAAAGAAAATGCATAGGGCATGTGCAGAAACGG